>PVJI01006417.1:0-86667 GCA_004026765.1 Micronycteris hirsuta
CCCGGGTGTGAGCGTCCGTGTGGCGGGGAACTTCGTCCCCAGTTTGTGCTCATGTTCGGTTTCACTCTCCTTCTTCCGTAGGTGATAGCCATTCGCCCCACCCGGAGGATCATGCCCCTCCCGGGCACTTTGGAGGATGAGGAGGAGGAGGAAGACAACGATGACATTGTCATGCTGGAGAAGAAGATCCGAACGTCCCACATGCCCGAGCAGGCCCACAAGGTCTGCGTCAAGGAGATCAGAAGGTGAGTCCCCATGGCTCTCCCTGCCTTCGCGTGTGCCTTCCGCTTGCTGGGGCCGGAAAGTGTCACCGTGACGACAGACCTGGGGCTTTGCATCAGAAACTAAAGCCGAGTCATTCATTGTAGGTGCTTTTTCTCCTTTTCTTCCGTTTCGTGTGGACGCGGACCACTCTGTCCGTCTGTCCCTGCCTTGTCAGCTCTCAGTTCCCTGCCTTCCCCAGTTCTCAGGCTCTCGCTGTGGTCCGGACTGCTCTCCCCTCTTCATCCCTCATCCCTCACAACGGCCTTGCTGCTCCTGAGTTCACCGCACTGCCCCTGCTCTCCTCCTGCGATGCTGAGCGTGAGCGGGCCAGCCCTTCCACCTGCAGGGCGTGCCGCCAGACGCGGTCACTGCCGTGACTTGTGTCCGTCGTCTGGGAGAGCGGCCCCCTGGGTGTAGACGGCGTGTCTGCTTACTCACCGTGTCCTTCAGAGGGCGGGGCGGTCCGTCTGTCTGTACGAGAGGAAGCGTGGGCAGGCCTTGGCGGCCGGGCACAGGTGGACTGCTGGATACTTGGACCGTGATGGCCATGTTTTCTTTTCTTTTCTTAGTGAATCACAATAGGCCCAACTAAAGACTTACTCTCTGAACTTCATGGTTAGGAACATCAGTGCATGCAGCTGAGGGACATTTTGTAGCGACACCGTTTGTGAACAGGGCACATCAAGCACCGCACACCCTGCGAGGGGTGCAGTGTTCACAGACAGCTGACACCAGTGTGCTGGTGTGAGCGGACTTTGGCTCTGACATAAAACATACGTGTGCATGCGGGGCACTTCAGTCTCGCTGTGGTAAGGAAACCATGGGTATGCGTGACGTGAGACTCTGCGAGGTACTTACACCGATCTGGCCACATTTCAAGGCCAGAGGCAGACATGGGTCCCCCGCCCGCCCCCCAGGTTGCAGGTATCGCTTTAATTGTGTTTCCCAGCATCCCTTCAGAACAAAACAAACGTTTTCTTAACTAGATTGGTAAAACTTTCCAGATTCCATTAACCAAATATGTATGACATATCTGACCAAGAAATGGGGGTAAGCCTGATTTTTCTTTTTGTGGGATGCTTTTTTCTTGAACGTGTTTGCTGTGCATTCTTTCCCCACAGACTCAGAAAGATGCCGCAGTCCATGCCAGAATACGCCCTGACGAGGAACTATCTAGAGCTCATGGTCGAGCTTCCCTGGAACAAGAGCACAACCGGTGAGCCAGCGAGCAGCAGCCTGGCCGCGGCCGGTCGCCAGGCTGCGCACGCGCGAGCTCCGCAGCAGCACTGGCCCCTGGTGTCAGAATTCCTGTTACATCCGCTCTCGGTGTGAATGGTGTAGAGAACGGAACTTCCAGCGTCTCGGCCTTGGCATTGAACAGGAAAAGAAGGAGCTGCCTGGGAGTCCCTGGTGCCTGATGTCAGAGGAAGGAGGGTTTTCTGTGACTGAGAAATGTGTTTCTCAGTACCGTGCGGTTCGGGCCGTCCTGTCTAACTCCGGACCCTCGAGACCCTGTGCCTGCCCGCCCCCCCCCCCGGGGCGCGGCAACCCTCCGAGCAGCCTGTGCCCGGCCCACTCCTGTCGGCTAGCCGGGGAGGAGGGGGCGTCCCCTTCACGGCTGGTAGCTGCTCTGCCGGCCTCCATGCCCGCGTGCGCTGGATAGCCGTGCGTTTGTGTTGTCGATGGGTTTGCGACACTTCTCTCTCTGCACAACAGGTGTTTCCTCAGTAACTTCGTCCTGTGTTGCAGGGTTTATCTTAGCTGATGCCATAAGAGAAATGCGGGGTGCAGACAGTGTAATGGCCTGAGAATATTAAATCGGCAGCGCTGGTTCTCTGCCAGGAGTAACTTGCACTCAGCTCCCTCCCTCCCCGCACGTCCTGTTTATAAAGTGAAATTAGTTACAAGGCAGGAGTTTTTACTGGGTGTACACAGTGTGAGTGTAGCGACTTGGGGGCAGCGTGTTTATTGAACAGAGAGCTGGCTCCCATTTTTTGCGAGAATAGCCAAGACAGTGTAGAAACTGGGCAAAGCAATGATTATTTTTACAAGTAGGGAAGGGGGCCACTCAAGTGCCAGAAACTGAGCGCACTGCTGCCATCTGTGTCCGCGCGGGAGAGCCAGGCACGCGGGTTTTCTGCCGTTCCCACCGTGAGCGGAAGGAGCCAGCGGGACCCTTTCAAACTTCCCGTCGTAAATAGGAGATTGTGTTCAAGTGAGGTTTAAATATTTCACATGTAACCACCTGTGTTGTGCAGACCAGGAAGGGTGCCTTCTGGGTCATTAACACGAGTAACCAGAAGGGATGCGTGTCCTGCGTAGGAAAGATGCAAAGTGATCGATGGAGTGCGGGTATGGTCTCTTCTGACGGGTTTGAGAGAACTCCCTTTTTTAAGTTTTCTTCACTTGGCATGTTTCTTGGAAGAAGTTCCTTCATGGTGTTCTTCATTTTTTTCTAAATTGCCTAGAATTTTGTTTTTAATTTACTAAATGTTAATTAGGAATAGATGTTGGATTATAAAACTGTCTGTTCCATACAAAATGGCATCTCGATGAAAAGATTTTCTCCTTGGCCGTGGTGATACACTAAATATATCGCTAACCGAATATCGACCCATCTCTGCCCTGCTAAACCAAATCCCACGGGCATTTCAGTCTCTGGAGATGCCGCGTGGGATCGGTCTGGAGCTTCCCTTGGAGTTTGCTGGGCCAGGTCTCAGTGCCAAGGTCAGCACTGAGCAAACAGTTGGGAAAATCCCACTCTTTCGTTTACTCACATTTATTGGTTGGGTTCTGAACGAAGCCTAATCGCTCAGCCGGGACTCTTACTGAAATCAATCGTTCTGCAATTAAATTACATGTATTGCTGCCTACCTAGGGTTTTATAGGCTGTCTTGGGAGCTAAACGTTATTTCAAGACACTTCTCTCCTATATGAAAAACACGAGCGAGCTCCACACACCCGGGGGAAGGATGCAGCTGTGTGTGTTTCTCTCTCCCTCACCCTCCTCCCTCACTGGGAGCGTGGCCCGGCAGCCACACTTCGCCCCTGGCTGCCACTCCGCCGGGGAATTTATTTTGGCTTCCCCGACCCGGTGTTTCACCAGTGTTTTAGATACACAGCACATCAGGAAACCCAGTGACAGCTTGTCTTCAGAAACAGCCCAACTCACACATCTGGTGACACTGTAATCAGTGGGACTTGGGCGTGTCCTGGTGTCTTAGTGTGGTTTTTTCTTCCTGTACTTCTCTTTGTAGAAGATTAACTAAAGGAAATGCCAGGTAAACATGGAGGTTTCATGAAAAGGATGCACTGGGAAGAGTGCTTTGTAACTGTAAAGATTTATAGACGACCTAAATGCTCGGCCATGGGGAATTAGTTAAATGAGTATGCATACGTAAACGATGGGACGTTATGCAGCCACTCAAATGCCACCGACAAATACATTGGACACTGAAAGACGTTCATAATGTATGAGGTGAAAAAACCCCTCACAAAACCCGAAGGCCTCACGAAACTGCCAGTTTGAAAAGCAGGCACGTGAGAGACACACACGAGAACCGGGAATCACACCGACCAAAGAGAGGGCAGCAGTGCCGTCTGAGGGCGGGAGGCGACAGGCGGCTGTCTCTTTGACGGCTGCCGTCCTGGTTTCTGGCACGAGCGAGCGTACAGGGCAGAAGCAGTAAGAAGAAAACCACTTGGGAAGGAGCAAGTGCCAGCACAGATAGTGCGCACGGACGAGACAATGGGCGCGTTAACTCCTTGAGTTTTTGTGCAGTTCCTGCTGTTTCTGTGGACGCTGCGTCTTCTTAGGGGAAAAAAAAACCAAGTCCGGGCCCGCCCCAGAGATGCGTGCGGGAGGACCCGAGTCTGTCCTTGTGCTGCATCAGTTCTCGAACGACATTCGGGCTCCAGCCTGCCCTGAAAGCAGCTTTTCCGTTCGCCGCTCTGCGCACTCACGCTGTGTCTGTTGTCGGTCCCTCCCCAGACCGCCTGGACATCCGCGCGGCCCGGGCCCTGCTGGACAGTGACCACTACGCCATGGAGAAGCTGAAGAAGCGGGTGCTGGAGTACTTGGCTGTCCGGCAGCTGAAGAACGACCTGAAGGGCCCCATCCTGTGCTTCGTTGGCCCCCCCGGAGTCGGGAAGACAAGCGTGGGAAGGTCCGTGGCCAAGACCCTCGGCCGGGAGTTCCACAGGATTGCGCTCGGCGGCGTGTGCGACCAGTCCGACATCCGGGGACACAGGTCAGTGCTCTTCACCCGGCTGGGTCTGTTACTCCCCGTCCTCATCCCTTGATTCAGCTGCCCAGGGGCAGAGCGGAGCTTCCTCTGCAGGGCTCTTAGGGGGTGCTGAGTGCGAGGGGCATGCGCCTCACCTTAACGGGGTCCCCCCTGCTCCCCTGGAGCCTCACGTGCGCGCAGCAATAAACGGGTCATGATGAGGGCGTCCTTACGTCATTCTGGCCCCGTCGCCTTTCAGGAGTAGCGGCCAGAGCTCCGGCAGGTTGAAGAGTAGGTGCAGTGTAGTGAGGCGGGAGGAGGGAGTAGGAGATCCCCGGTGACGAGTCTCTCCCGTTTGCAGCTGAGACTCCCGCTTGAGAAGGCTGCTTTACGGCAGGAGCAGGAGGTATGAGGAGAAGGATTAGCATCACTGTTCAGGCTCATCCTTGCGTGATGGACACTTTCCCGTGAAACACACAGAGCTGTGAGAACTGAGTCCGTCACCTGCCATGGTGAATCAGAGTGCTTGTTAACTCCTTGTTTGCTGTTGCCCAGATTGGAAGATGCTTGGGGCAGCATAAACCCCAGTTTCCCAGTCTCGGGGGGCAGAGCAGGGGCAGGCTGTGAGGGGATGTGCCCCCAGTGTGTGTGGTGAGGGCACCATGCGGCCACGTGTGCTTCTCCAAGGCGTGGTGTGTGGTGTACCTTGGACTTGGTGATGATGTGTGTATAAGCTAAATCAGAACTTAAATGTGCTTTTTAAAAAACCTGATGAACTCCCAGTCAAAGTGATCAAACTGGACATAAAACATCTGTCCTCGAGATGAGACCCTCAGTCATGTGGTCATGAAAGAAACCCAGGTTCTAAGTGGGGGCCTGCATACGCAGCCCAGTGCCATCTGGGCCAAGGGCACTTCAACTGCGCGGTGGCGGGGTGAGTGTGGATGAAACTTGGGCTGTGGGAAAAGGACCTCATGCTTTTATAGCATCTCGTTTTCCACTTGCTTCTTCAAAGATCCCTGGCCTTGGGCCGGGATGGGAAGCTTCAGAAAGTGGCATGAAAAATGGTTCTTTTTACTCTTTTTTGTTTGCTTATGTGCAGTTCTCACACATTAAAGAAAACTCTCTTTGAGATTTTAATAGATAAGCAGTGAGGGCTGCAGGTTAGTCAGGGAATGGACTTGGACCTTCTTTCTGGCAATTTCCTGCGCTACTTCTGTGACCGAGACAGTCTCGTTCTCACTTTTGCCACTAGAGGCTGCAGTTGGCTTTTATAAAGAAATCGGTGTCTGGGGCCGAGGGTGGAGAAGCTGGCCCCAGGGCTGAAGCTGCAGAGCGCTGGGGCGGGCCTCCTCACTCCCACCATGTGGTTCAGGCGCCCCAAGGGGTTTTGGTTTCCTTTCTCCCTTTCGTGGTCTCCAGCATGGTGCCCTGTGCGTGGCGGGCCGTGGGGCACGCGCTGGTGCAGCTGTTCCCGTGTGAAGTGAGCGTCATGGGCACGTGACTCGTAGGCGGTTTGCCCTCATTCAGCCCCGCGCTGGGGTTGACGACTCCGTGAAGCTTGGACAGGGGCCGCTCCGCACTGGGCAGTGCTCCGCGAAATCCAGCCTTCGTTGCTGTTGGGCGGCTAAATGCTCCGGAGGGCAAGGTTAGGTTTGCGTGTTTCAGTACAGCTTTTTATAAAATGCACTCTGATTTTTAAATTGTGCCCCAGATCTCCAGCTCTCGGCCTGGTCATTTAACGTGCGTGGCATCGCTGCGGGCGGCATGTTGTCACGGGCCTGCTGGCGGGCGTGCGCAACGTCACCGTCATCGGCACCTCCCGTGGACACCGGGTGGATTTGACCGGATCTGTTTTGAATCTGCCGACACGGATGGATGTAAAGTGTGTTCCCTTTTCTCCAAGCGAACACGCTTTCCCGTGTGACTGCCGTAAAGAGAACTGAACGTGAAGGAGATGAGAGGCTGTCTTGTAAAAGGAGGTTGTGCGTCTGCCTGAGCCGCGTGAGCCTGGTGTTCGGGCCACGTGCGGCGCAGACTGAGCTGTGCTCGCAGCAGGTCGGGAGTGTGCGGGCTTGCCCGGGTCACGCTGTTGGCTCGAGGCCTGATTTCTGGGGCTCCCCAGCCATCACTACACCAATGGTTCCATTCGGCAGGACAGCCACCCGCCCTCTGTGGTGTCTTGTCATCGGTGTCCACACCTGCAGAGGCTTTTCCTTTGAAAACCTGTCGGGCAGCAGGTGGGGTTGGGTGGGGTTGCTGAGGGGAGGAGAGCTGAGGCCCGGGGGCTGGGGGTGGGGCTGGAGGCGGGGTGTTTGGGAGCCAGCCCTCCCAGTGACAGTTGGGTATTTGGGAACCGCCCGGTCTTGGCATTTCAGCAGAGGTCACGTGCTCCTGAGTGAGGTTCACGCGGAGTTTTGCTTTCACTCCCTTCTGAGTAGGCTGCACTGTTCTGCGGTTTAAAATAGCCGAGGACAAACAGAGCTGCTTTATGTTACGCTCTCGTTGTGCTCTCGATGTGCTCCCTCGCTTTCCTTCCTTTTCCCAGGCACGGGGCTCCCCGCTCTTGCCACAAGTCCCTGTTTCTGTGAAGGGACCCGCTAGTGTAATGGTAGGAATTGGCTTACAAGGAGCCAGAGTGTTTGGTGACGAGGTGGCACATAGGGAAGAGAGAGAAAGACCGGTTTACATTTAAATCTTACACTGGGGAAGTAACAGCGATCTGACTGAGCATCAGTCCAGGGGCGGCCTGGCTGCCGTGGCCCAGTGGATTGAGCGCCAGCCCGGGAGCCAGAAGGTCAAGTTGTTTTTCTCTTCCAGTCATTCCGAGTGGCTTAAAGGAACAGCAGCCCTGTTCATGCTCAGTGTCAACTGATGGAGTTTTTCAGGCTTTTCAACATTTCTCATTTGGGTTTGTCTCCATTGGGGTTTTTCTGTCCCCTTTTATAAGCCACAGTTCCCATCTATCGGTTTTTGCAACTTACATTTTTTATATTTAAATGTTACATTTAAGCAGTTTAAGTCAGTTTATAGAAGTCAAATAAAACCTCTTTTAGGGTGAAGTTTTGTGGAATCGCGTCTGCATGATAAGAGTCTGTTTCCCGTGAGCTGCCCCTCGATGACACGCCCCAGTGGTTACGCCAGGCCTCGGCCGAGGGCTGATGCCGACTCTCTGGCAGTAGTTCACCAGCCGCACGTCAGCACAGTTACGTCCTTGCTGGGAACCCCGAGTGTGTGCAGAGCGTCTCACCGCCGCTGCGGCAGAGCGGCCCAGGGCAGGTGCCCCGGGCACTTCGTGCTTTCAAGGAGGATGAAAACGTGGCTGTGTGGTGCAGGTGTCGCTGCACTTTCGTCGAGTTCCTGTTTCAGAGGGCGTACAAAACACACTCTGCATCTTCCGTCCACGAGTTGCCTGCTCCCATTCCTCCTGGCACGAGATGAACATGTTGCAGGCACATCCTGTCCGTGGGTTTTCAGTAGCTGTGACTGACAAAATTGCAGCCCACATTCCCCGAAAGCTTGCCGTGTGCCTGTCGTGTTCCCTCATAGTCCTCATGTGATCCGTGAGGTCGGCACCGTTATTGTCCCTATTTCACAGGTGAGGAAGCTGAGGCTTGGGTCAAGTGATTTGTCCAAAGCTGTACCCAGAGACTTGTACACCCATAACAGTGACGGGAGGCGCCGGCATCATTGATGTGCTGTTCTGAATGAACGGGGGTGGGGTGCAGCGAGGGTGCTCTGGAAAACTGTGCGCAGCATGGGGTTAAATTGTAGGGTTTGGACATCCTGGAATTGCAGAGTAGGCATCACACCTCTGTTACTTAAGCGCTGTGTGTTTGCATTTCACTAAACGGCCGAAATGAGATGTAGCTGTTGCAGGTCCATGGCACTGCCCCAGACTTCAGTAACAGCCGAGCCTCTGTTCCGCCTGCCCGCAGACCCTGCCCCTGCCCCCGACCCCGCTCACGTGCGGCTGGCTCTCCGCAGGCGCACCTACGTCGGCAGCATGCCCGGCCGCATCATCAACGGCCTGAAGACCGTGGCGGTGAACAACCCGGTGTTCCTGCTGGACGAGGTGGACAAGCTGGGGAAGAGCCTGCAGGGTGACCCGGCCGCAGCCCTGCTCGAGGTGAGCCGGGGAGCGCCCTGCCCGGCGTCTCCGCGTGGTTGTGACCGTGGGCCACACGGGTGTCGCTGTGGGGGTAGTCACGGGAAAAACGGTGGGATACAGACTGCGGTCAGAAGTGGTGTGATAGTTCCATTTTAGTGCCGTAGAGATTTCTCTTCTGATAATCCTCAGTAGTTTCCTTGTCTGTTTTTATCAACTACTGTATCAAAACCTCATGCCTCGTGTTGCTGAGAGACCTGTGATTCTACAAGCTTATTTATTACAAAGGAGAGCGCGCGAGCCTCCTTCCCCCTGAGTCCCCGGGTGCCTTTCTGCCCTTGGACCTTGACCTTTGGGGCGACTCCTGCTGCTCCCAGTGGCGTGGCTGCCGTGGTCGTGCAGTTTGGGGCCTTCGAGGGGACGAGGGTTCTGTTGGCTTTCTTGTACCCCGTCTCCCAGGGTCAGTGTTACCCTGATGCTAACTCACTGAGGATTTGCGTTTTTACAGGTATGCAAGTGCTTTTACACCTGAGCCAAGTGGTAAACTTACTTCTCATGCTGTCTTCCTTTTTGTTTGTCCATATTTTTAAAAATCTTTTCAGAGTTAATAATCAGCTTCCTTCTTTTGTTTACTTTCACCAGTCGTCTAACTTATTTTTCGAGGTGTTCGACACCGTGTGTTCTGTCGGGTTTACCCAGTGTAAGCCTCTAGGTGTCTCTCACCTCCGGCAGGCTGCTGTCCCCTTGGGTCCTCCCTGCGCCTGCCGCCCTGCGGGACTTCCTGCTTCCTGCGTTCTGGGTCCTCCTCTTTCCCTGCTCCCCCATTTGCCTGGCTTAACCCTCAGGTGTTCCTTGAGAAAGCCTGCGTGGGCGTGAACGGTTTTTGATGTTTCCTGTCTGGCAGTGTCTTTATGTTTCCCTCACATTTGATTGGTGGCTTGACTATGGTAATTTGCATGAAAATTACCCGTGGAGTGGCTGGGGGGGCCGTTGCCTTGAGTCTGTGACTAGGTCAGCACCAAGCCTTCTTTCCTCCCGCTGTCCTCCAGGACATTCTCTCAGGGGTTCCAGCGTGGAGCCCATGTCTTGGCCCTTGCCGTGGTTCTGTCCCTCCAAGGACCCACAGTAGATTTGGTAGTAAAACAAAAAAATTAAAAACAAACAATAACAAAAAACAAGCACCTGACCAAAACAGTAATTTTGGCCTGTCTTCAAGTTCTGATTCTATCCTCTGCCAGCTGAAATCGCTGTTTCGAACTTTTAGTGAATTTTTCATTTAAATTACTATATTTCTCAACTTTTAAGATCTCTATTTGCTCCTTTCTTTATAATTCCTGTCTCCTTTTGATCTTCTTTATTTGCTAGAGCATCATTCTCGTGTTCTCCTGTAACTCTATAGACGTGGTTCCCTTTGGTTCTTGTTTTTTCCCCGTGGTAACGTACACATGACGTGAAATGTGCCGTCTTAGCCTTTGTTGTGTGTCCAGCCCAGCCGTGTCAGGGATGTTTGCATCGTCATACAGCCAGTCTCCAGCACGTGTGCATTTTGTGAAGCTGAAACTCTGCCCTCCCCACGCAGCAGCCCCCTTCCTCCCACCCACAGCCCCGGCAGCTGCCTTCCTTGCTCCGCTCTGTTTCTCTGAAGTTGACTAATCTCTGTGCTTTGTGTAAGTGAGATCATGGTGTTTGACTTTCTGTAACTGGTTCATTTTACTTTGCATAACGTCCTTAGGTGCAGTTGTGTTTTTGGACATGTTTATTTTTTTTTAAGATTTTATTTATTTGTTTTTAGAGAAAGGGAAAGGGAAGGAGAGAGAGAAACATCAATGTGTGGTTGCCTCTCGAGCTCCCCCTACTGGGGACCTGGCCTGCAACCCAAGCATGGGCCCTGACTGGGAATCGAACTGATGACCCTTTGGTTCGCAAGCCAGTGCTCAGTCCACTGAGCCACACCAGCTGTGCTGAGCTGCCGTGTGTGTCATCCTCCCATTGCAACTGCTGCATCCGCTCACTGTTTCTCCTTCCCGCGCAGGTGTTGGATCCGGAGCAAAACCATAACTTCACCGATCATTATCTCAACGTAGCCTTCGACCTTTCCCAAGTTCTCTTCATCGCCACTGCCAACACCACGGCCACTATCCCCCCGGCCTTGCTGGACAGGATGGAGATCATTCAGGTGCCAGGTACTGGCCTCACAGACGAAGTCACTGTCTGACGTTTCTTCCTGTCTGAACACAGCCCTTGAAAAGTGGCTGAGCGGCAGAGCTTTGAGTAAAAGGTTGATTTGCTGATATACAATTTTCTCACGTTCTGAGAATTGGCTTTGTTTGCTTTAACCCGATAAGAGTATCAGGAGTCAATTTTGCATAATAATTTCAGATTGAACTTAGCATTAAAGAGTGATCATGTCTTACTTAAAAAAAAAAACAAGACATTCTTCTTTGAAGCAATTTCTAAAATGATAGACAAAAATAATGCTTTTGCAAAGTCTCTAAAAACCAAAAACAGGTCTTTGCATGGCCAGCAGAGCTTCCTGTGTACCCGCGGTGACGTTTTCCCATCTCTGGGGAAGTGTGGCCTCCTCTTCCATTAGTGAGAGGTGGCCGTGAGGGACAGCTGACCTTTCTCCTCACCGCACCTGGCCTTGCTTTCTATGTTGCTGCAGGGCACTCGGTCCCGTCTTTTTAGCTGGGCCACTCAAGTAGTGCTTTTGTCTGTCTGTCTGTCTGTCTGTGTTTTCCCCGTGTTTCCTCTTCCACTGGAACATGCAAAGGGTACTTTAGTTACTAACAGTAAGTAAATCCCGATGTTTCCCCCCTTTGCTCTAATTGCTCAGAATCATTTTTCCCTAGAAGACATCGGGTATCAGTGGTATTTGTTAAAATGAAAATGAGCAGAATTTAATTCTATTTAGATCCTAAATATAGTCTAAGTGTATATATTTCATATTAATCTGAAATAACATTTTTCTTATCAAGGGAGTAACGATAGCAGGTTTCTTAGTTATCCGTGAGCCCTGCCAGTTCCTGTACTTAGTTTGAAAGTATGATGGAGTAAATAACTGCTTCGTGCATGTTTATGACCCAAATAAGTGAGTCACGAAACCCACAGGCCTGGAAACCCCACATTAAGGCAGGAAACTCGCACGATGCTCTAGTGCGGGCGGAGGCGCGGTGGGCTCCTCCTTTACCTTCTCTGGTGCGAGCGGTGGTTTTTCCTACTCAACAGGTGTCTTATCAGTTCATCCTTTCAGTTCGTGCTAGTTCACTGGACAGTGAGCAGGATTTGGGGGGGAATTTCGTCTTACCGGTTTAAAGACAAAGTAATTTCGTCTTACCGGTTTAAAGACAAAGTATCTGTACTCATTGAGGCATTTAAATAACTAAAAACGTAAAGTCTTATAATATATAAATTATATATATCATTCCAACATATAGAGGGAAAAAACTTTTGTAGGGACATCTTAGTCCTGGGGTGGTCGTGTTGCTAAAATTAATGTGTGGCTTTTTTCCCTTGGAACCTGCTGATTATTTAATTAAAGTCTTGTTGCTGCGTTTTAAGTCTTTTCAAATATGTGCCAAAGCATGCTAAAGAAAAGGGACGTATTTCCTATTAAATACTAAAATAACTCGAATTTGAGCTACGGAGATAATTCTCTCTAACGTTTGAGATTTCTCTCCTCTTCTTTGAGAGAGATGTTATTTAGCCAGAGGACTTTGAAATGCTGTGCTGAGTACATGCTTGTTTTGTTTGGGGAAAGTTGGATATTCTAACAGTTGCCGATGGGAAGATAAGTTTCTTCATTCTGATTGTATAATCTCAGTTGAAGTAGTGCTGAAACTCCTTCTGGAAGCGCTCGGCCCTGGGAGGCCGTGTGAGCGCTGCCGGGCACGGCTTCCCTCCCCGCAGGGTACACCCAGGAGGAGAAGATCGAGATTGCGCACAGGCACCTGATCCCCAAGCAGCTGGAGCAGCACGGGCTGACCCCACAGCAGATCCAGATCCCTCACGTGACCACGCTGGACATCATCACCAGGTGGGTCGGCCCTCCGAGCCGGGACGTCGGGTCTGGCAGAGCGGCCCTCTGGCGGATCCCCGGCACCCGCTGCCATGACTGCTGGCTGGCCCCGGCTCTGTGCTGGGCAGGAGCTCATAGGGTCAGCACCGAGAGTCCCCACAGCACAGGACTCTGCTCGAGCCGAAGTTCCGACTTCCCCACAGTGGCAGTGCGGGGTTCACGTGATAATCAGGAGCCCCAATTGTGGGAAATGTTGAGGTACCTTTTACGGCCCGGGATCTTAAAAGCCAGATTCCCTTAATATGTGAGGTCCTGCTTTCAGACATCTGCTTTAAGTTGTTTGGATTTTCTTCTCTTCTCTTCGAGAGATTTTTAAAATCCTTAGAGTTTTCACCGTCGGGGTTAACATGGAGCGAAGGAGGCGGTGCCTTCCCAGGCGGCTGCCACGTGCCCGTGCCCGTGGCGGGCGGTGCGACACTCTGTGAGGCTGCTGCTCCGTCTGACTTGGCAGCCCCGCGTTTGGATGGAAAGTATGTCCGTGGGGACGTACGTCCGCAGTTGCCTGTCCCCGTTCCCTGGGCTCGGCGTTGCAGGCCCGTTGTGTCACCTGGCCCCCTGGGACACTCTGCCGAGTCACTCCCAGTGACTGCCGCTCTCTGACTTCGAATCGGCCAGCCGGACTGCTCTGTGGTCGAAGCCCGCCTTCTTTGGGAGTCTGTTTAAATTTATACACACAACAGTAAGACTAAATCTGACCCGGAGTTCCTTTCCTTAGCTTGAGATTTACTGTGTGGGTGATGCCAGGAGAAATGAATCGGGTGATTTATATGCCAAAGCCTTCCAGCAAAAGCTTTATTCCAGATAACACCCGTGGTGCCTTTGGGCGACTTTCAAGAAGTCACTTAACCTTTTCAGAGCTCCCCCATCTGTAAAATTTGAGTGACGGAACAAAATACGCACGGCCCTAGCGGTCTAAATAATGACTCAGAGAGGAATCACTTTGTACTGCCCAGGTGTTGCCTGGAGAGCTGTTTCTTTCCTAGTACTTCTTAGCGCAGAACCTCAGCTGTGAAAAGCCGTGGACATCAGGAAATTTCTCTGAGCAGTTCTGATGTTTTTATTTTATTTTTTTTATTTTTATTTTTTTTAAGATTTTATTTATTTATTTTTAGAGAGAGGGGAAGGGAGGGGGACAGGGAGAAAAACAGCAGTGTGTGGTTGCCTCTCACATGGCCCTCACTGGGGACCTGGCCCGCAACCCAGGCATGTGCCCTGACTGGGAATCGAACTGGGACCCTCTGGTTCCCAGCCCGCGCTCCATCCACTTAGCTACACCAGCCTGGGCAGTTCTGATGTTTTTAAAAACAGCACCGGTATTTGCTGCTCTGGGCGGGTTATAGATACTTGGTGAGTTACCAGGCTTAGGACGTGTTTTTTCCTGTGATGTGGCTTTCATCCTTTCTGTGTCACGGTCATGGACCCATGACTCTCGGGAGGAGGAGGGACCTCAGACCTCATCAGCCCGGCTGTCATCCCAGTGGGAGCCGCCGTGTGCAGGCCTCCCTGCTGGCAGGCCCCCCACCGGCTGCTCCTTGGCCCCGAGACACGGTTCCCTAGTCCGGCCCTGCACGAGCGCCTGGAGTCCAGCACTCCTCCCCGTGCAGCTCTCTGCCATTCCAAACAAAGGGCTGTCTCCGGCCCACATCCCAGAAACGTTCCCCCTTCAGACCGATCGGCCCTGCCCCGTGTACCGTTCCATCCTGGCCCGCACTCGAGACTCGGGCCTCCGGGGGCCGCTGGTTTTCTCACTGACTGTATCTCTTTCTGACAGCGTCTCGGGATCCTTCGTCTCTCTAGGTTCTTCCTCTGCCGCACTTCGTTGCTAGCACCCCCAGTTCTTTTTCATGTGACTTCCGCTGAGCTTGGCCCGCACCACGGTGCACACACGGGGCTGCGTTTTTGAAGCTCGAGTGTGGCGGCTGTCTGTCTGTCTGTCTGTGCTGTACCGGCACTGTCGGCACTAGAGCAGCACTCTGTCCATCTCACTGGTCATGCGGGACGTTCGTTTTCTGTGCTCTGACGGTTGGTGTCTCCAGCACTTTCCTTTCTGAGCCGCGATGAAGGAACCAGTTCGCGCTGATGCTGGCGATGCTCCCTTTCCGCTGTAGCAGTGTGTCTGGTTCCTTTTGGTCAGCCGCCAGCGTTGCCTGGTCTGCACCGGTTCCTGCCCGTTGTTGTCCCAAACGCCTGACAGCAGGGCAGCCGCCGCCCGTGTGGCTCGTCGGTGCTCCCTGCGCTCCCTTTGCTGTTTCTATGAGTCAGTGCGACTCCCCGGGAGCTTTCTCTGTCCCTGTCTCCCGTCGCCTGTCCAGACCGCTTCACTTGAGCGGATCGGAGGGCTGTCTGGGAAGCCACCCCGGGCATTCGGTTTGGTTTCTGTGTTGGTTTGTCTACTTCTTAGATGCCTCCCTGCTTTCCTGCCTCCTGGGTCACGTGTGGCTGAGCAGCCTGGGCTTCACCCTTGGAGATCGTCCTGGTGATGGGAACAAGTCTGAGAGCATTTAGCCAGGATCTTTCAGTTGTCTTTTCTCAGAACCTTAAAAATCTGCCTCCCTAAAGTCTGGAATGCAGGGCCTGACTGCCAGTCAAACCCAGTTCTGCACAGTGAACTGAGCTCCGCAACTCCCGCTGCCGTACAAGCCGTCCCACAGCTGGGCGGCCAGACGTGGCCGTGTGCCTGGCCATCGTGACGTGGCTTAGGGACTCGTGTCCGACACGGAGGGGGTTTAAGACAGCGCTGCTTAAGCACATTTAGTGTCTTCTACACAAAACCACGAGGCTCACATCACTTAGCATTCTTCCTTCAGAAGTCTTTGCCATGATAGTACACGGCATAGAGGTGATTTGCACACTTCCCAGTAAAAACTAGGTTTCTGTCTCAGATGATCTTTTGCTTTAGTGGGAAAAAAGTTCTGGGGTTTTTCTTGGATTTTTTCAGCAATACTTGAAGTATAATAGATTGATCTGGCATTTTCTTAAGCCAACTGGTTTTGTTCAAGAAAGAGCTTACACATATCCTCAAAGAGGAAGTGCTTTGTGTGCGGCCAGCTTGACTTTGAAGAACCAAGGACTCACCCGTAAGTCCAGGGTAACTGCTCGAGAGAATCTGTGTGGAGGGAGTAGCTGTAGCTGAGAAGGCATCTGTAAATTTCAGAAATAACGATGCTTTCCTAAGGAATTCTTACACATGAGGGACTGGGTACTTGGGAACATGCACTGAACTTGTAAATGTACAGTTTGCACACTTAGTGTAAATGCTGATCACACTCCTTCTATCTTTACAGGGGGTGGTTAGCCAAAAGTCAAGTGTTGCTCTTTGTTGACAGGTACACCCGCGAGGCGGGGGTCCGCTCCCTGGACCGGAAGTTGGGGGCCATTTGCCGCGCAGTCGCTGTGAAGGTTGCAGAAGGACAGCACAAGGAAGCCAAGCTGGACCGTGCTGACGCCACGGAGGCAGAAGGTCTGTGACCCAAGCGGCGCTCTCGAGCGGGGCAGGGGGCGGGGGAAGGTCGGGGTGAGGGGGATGTCGGGGCCCACACGAGTGTTCCCCGAGAGGGCTCTCCCTCACAGGCCCACACGCTTTAGCTGGAGTCACACTCAGGGGGAAGCTTTTAAGGCAGCGATTTTCAGCCTTTCTCATCTCATGGCACATAAAGTACTAAAATTCTGCGGCACATCAAAAAGTATATATAGTTTTTGCTGATCTGACCAAAAAATAGGTATAATTTGATTGATTTAAAAAACAATAATAATCATAGATAATAGTAATTATCTACCCTTTTGGCTCCAAACTGAGTGTTTACAAAATCAGGTGCCTGTACTTGTATGTGAGCATTTCTAGTGCCAAGACTAAGCCAATCAGATGCAGCCTCATTGTGCAGCGTGACCAATAGGACGCAGCTCGGTGATGCGCTCTCTCTATTTGCGGGAGGAGAGGCCGGGCCCGACTGGACGGTCAGGGGCTGTGGGTGTCCCACGTTCCTGCAGCGCCGGCTGAAGATCGCTGCTGCAGGGACGCCGTGCTCCGGGGGCGTGGTGGCTCCACGCTGGCGCCACGCCTCCTGCCCAGGTTCTGGGTCTCATTCTTCCTCCCGATACACGCAGTCGTCCAGCCTTCGGCATTTACAGCTTCCACGGCTGTCACGACGGTAGGGGCACCCATCTGCCCGCAGAGACGGGGGACGGCTGTCCGTCCTCAGCAATGCCTTCGCAGGTGATCTGCTTTCTCACGCGTTTTCTCTGGTAGCAGCCTGATTTAAATGTAATCTAAATTATGTTTTCTTTAAAAAATAGTGCGGAGGTGGTGGCAGGGAGACAAAGGGAAAGGTTCTATAACTGGAATTAATCAAATGTGGACTTTTTTGGTACTTAGTTAAAATCTTTCTTTCTTTCTTTCTTTCTTTCTTTCTTCTTTCTTTATTTTTTAGAGAGGGGAAGGGAGGGAGAAAGAGAGGGAGAGAAACATCAATGTGTGGTTGCCTGTCATGTGCCCCCTACTGGGGACCTGGCCCACAACCCAGGCATGTGCCCTGACTGGGAATCGAACTGGTGACCCTTTGCTTCGCAGCCTGGCACTCAGTCCACTGAGCCACACGAGCCAGGGCCCAGTTAAAATCTTTTGACTTCCTGCCCCAGACCCTGTGGGGCCTCAGTCATGCCTGCTGCATAGGTGGCCCAAACTCAAACGAGACCCCAGTGGTAGGGCACTGGAAATTTCTCCATAGCAAAGCGATTTAGTAGATGTCCCACCAGGTCCATAGGTCTTTCTGGAAAGGAGTCTGGTGAGTGGCTGAAAAGCCGTGGTCCGTGGTCGGCTCCGTGGAACAGAGGGACTTGACCATCCTTGCTGTTTCTCATTGTGTTGCGTCCAACGGCACTATCGTTAAGACAGTGGGCGTTCCCAGACCCTGCTGCTCCCAGCGCCCGGGACCCTCGGGTGCCTCCCCACCGGGAGCATGCTGCCCCTCCTGATCCTGAGCTCGGACGGTTTCTTACACAGACTCCCCCACTTTTCTGTTTTGCCCACCCCTCACCCATGTGCTCGGGACTGACCTCAAGTTCCTGAGCCCCTGGAGGGTCTCACGGCCACCCTGGCCCCGCGGGCTTCCGGCTCCCCTCACTCGTTAGTTCCTCTGCACACCCTCCTGCTTCCCAGACCGCCATCCGCCCCTCTGTCAGCTCTCATCTGCTCTCTCGCTCCTTTTGTTCCTGTGGGTTTTTCCTGTTTTAAGTTTCTCGTCATTTCCATAGGAACTGGAGAGGAAGTTTAAAGATAAACACATGTTCAGACCACCATTTTTTAAGAATCTGCATTTTTAAAAAGTGCCCGACATGAGTGGCAGCCTACCAGGAATGGAACCCCCGGGTGTGGGGGACAAGGCTGGAGAAGGGGGTGGGGGCACACACTTCCTCTGGCACTGCGAGTCACGGAGACGCAGCGCACGGCAGGGGACTTGCCAAGGACACCGTAACGACTGTGTATGGTGGCCAGTGGGGGTGGGACTGACTGACCAGGGGGACCACTCAGTGAGGGGGAGAATAATGATGTACACCTGAAGCTCACATAATACCGCATGTCAATTATAATTAAAAATTCATTCTAAAAATATCTCTGAGAGCCAAAAGAAACCAGATAAGAATGCATGCACTGGTGTGAGCTGATAGCATGGCAAGTGATCGCTGCGCATCCCGTTATTCCCTTTCTCACTGGAAGACTGGGTGCCCCTGGAATTCCTTGTCCCGTTCTCAGGACACCCCCTGCGCCGAGGCCTCCGCCCAGAGCTGGTGTCTTCCGTCCTCGTCTGCGAAGCCCTAGAAGGGCAGAGTGGGACAGGAGTCTGTGTAGATAGCACGTTCTGGAAACGTGTGCAGGGTTTAGATGGCGTGTTTTTGGCGATACGCCATTCCGAGGGATTTACTGTCACCGGCAGCGCGTCACGGGGGCGCAGCACGCACTGGTTGTGCTCGCTGCCCATCAGCCGGTTTCCGGTAGCGCCTGTGCTCCTGGCAGCTATTTCAAGATCGCCCGAAATAGTCAAGAACTCGTTCAAACAGCTTGCGTCCTTCAAACAGCTTGCGGCCAAAACATGCCGTTTTTTACGGTGCCATCTATTTGTTTTGTTTCGTTTTTAAATCCGTGATTCACAGACAAAAAATCCCAAGCGGAAACAAGTAGATTCGGGCAGTTACAGTATTACCTCCTAGGACATTCGGTGAATAATTAGGAGAAATACTTGTCTCCTGAGGACCCTTTTGGTCATGTTTTTTATCAGAGGCACATGGACTCCAAGTGGGTTCGGCACTGACAGGTGCCCCGGAGTCGCTGTGACCCCGCTCCGGGTTCAGTCGGATAAGGACAAGGTGTCCTGTGTTTAGTGTCCTTGACCTCAGCCAACCCAGAAGGAAAATGTCTGCAGAAGAGCCCACAGTGGGGTTTTGTGCCGCAGAGTTCAGATGGCGCTGGCTTAGTAACTGAAAGTTTCTCATCAAGAAGTGAGTTCTTTAAAATTAGAGTCCAAAATAAAGCAGTTGTTTTACAAATTCCGAGTAATGCAGTGAGGGAGTTGTTTTGAATGTTAAAAATATTGCCGGACTCGGAGTGACTGCCAGGAAAAAGGTCATTTCGGGCCACACGCTTCCAAACAGGCAGACACCGCCGCCATGTGGAGGGCGTGTTCCGGGGGCCCCAGAAGCGCGGGTGCGCGGACAGTCGGCCCTTGTGTTGGGGGTCTTCGCTGGGGGTGAAACCACAGACACCACAGAGCCTCAGAGGCGGGTGGGACACGGGGAGTTAAGGGCGGGGCTGTGCGGGGGACACGCTTGCAGCACGGGCCGCTCACTGTAAACGTGGGGGCCACCCCACAGCGGCAGGCTGCCCGGGCTTCGCAGCGGGCCCTCAGCGTCTTGGGTGCTGCCCTGTCCCTCCCCGCGATGTCACTTGCTGGCCAGAGAGAGGAACTCTGTGGCTGAAGTCTGCTTCTGCGTTTTGCCTGCCCTTCGCCGAGGGCAGTGCCCCGCACGCGTCCCATGTTGCAAACTCAGATGCTTCTCTGTAAGAGTCGGGCCACGCCCACCTGTTCAGGTGCTTGGGTACCATAAACGCCCATTAATGTCTAGTAAGAATTTTTCCTCAAAACATGTCCTCAACAAAGGGTTTGTGTCGGAATCAACCCTGTGAGGTTTCTGAGAATACAGAGCATCTCAGTTGTTTTTTTAAAAATAATAGTGTTTTGCCTGGCTGGTGTGGCTCAGTGGATTGAGCGCCAGACTGCAAACCAAAGGGTTGCTGGTTCGATTCCCAGTCAGGGCACATGCTGGGGTTGCAGGCCAAGTCCCCAGTAGGGGGCGTGTGAGAGCCGACTGATGGATGTTTTTCTCTCACATTGATGTTTCTCTTCCATCTTCCTCCCGTCCTTCCCCTTTCTCTAAAAATCAATACATGAAATCTTTTTTAAAAAAATAATAGTGTTTACTAGAGAAGCTACATTAAATTTAATGGATCTCAAGATGTTAGTGTCTTATATTATTCTTCTAGAAGCCACTTGAATATTTGGCTAGAAAAAGGAGAGACAAAATACACACTAATTCGACAGTTACGCAGGAGCCGTATTAGATGTCGTTACGAGTGAGCTTTTCACGTGGCGCTTAAAGCAACACTGGGGGGTGCTCTCCTGTGGGGCTGCTTTGTCGTGGCTTCCTGCTGTCACTTCGTCACTTCGTCACTTCACAAGCCCTCCCCTGCGATGTGCTGGCTATTTTAAGCGTGGTTCCTTCCTCACCAAAGCAGGAAGCTGCTCCCGGGCACTCTGGTCCGTCCTCTGGTCTGCTGTCAGGAATACGTTCTTGTACCAACGGAAAATAGTTCTCAGGACGTGCTTAGGAAGCTGTGGCTCCGAGTCACTGGTGGCTGGATTCTTTGCCGTGGGGCAGCCTCCTCCTTGTTGCAGGGCCCGTCTCCTTCTCATCTATATATCCCATAGGCCCTTCCGGGCTGCGCTACAGGTCACCCCAGATCTCGGCAGTCACCACCCCGCAGTCCCGGTGGGCCAGGGCCTGGGGCAGCTGAGCTGGGTGGCTCTGCTCTGGCCCTCGGGACGGCGCCCTCGGGTGTCGGCCACTGGAGGGCTCAGCGCACTCTCTGCCTGTGTCCCAGTCACCGGCAGGCCTGTTAGCGGACGAAGCTCAGCCCCTTGCTGACCAATGACCCCTGTCTCCAATTCCGCGCCACCAGGCCCCTCCGCAGGCTCAGCCGGGCTGGGCCGCAGGTCATGAGGAAGGGCACTGAACAGGCCATGCCTACCAGAAAGTCGGGGTCATCGGGGGCCATGTTCAAGGCTGGCTCTCACAGATCTTGTCTGTGTGTATGTGCGCACTTCTTTTGAAGAAGGTTTCCCTGCGTTTCACTTCTAGTAATACAGCCCCCTGTCCAGGAGTGGACATGGTTGTTTAGCGCCCTAAAGAAAGCCCGTGGTCGGGCTGGTGGTGCAGGGCCCACCTCTCCGCGCTGCAGGGACCGCTGAGGGGGCAGTGCTGCCTGTTTGGGGGGCCTCGGGGAGGAGAGCTTGGTGAGCCCTGCAGGCGAGTGAACGCTTCTTCAGCAGCAACTGAAAGAGCCCTTATTTGTCAGCTTTTAGTAAGGATCATGTCAGCGTTCCCGTCTGTTTTGTTTTGGGGCATAAAACGGTGTTAGCTGTTTTTAGTTAAGCAAGGGCAATTGGAAAATTTTCTTACTTGGTTCCAGTTACATAAAAAGCCCTCAAACATTTAACCTAAGTTCTTTGCCTTCCTTTCTGGCTAGAGTGAGCACAAAACAAAAAGAGAGAGTGATTTGCATGTGTGCCTCTGAACCCCAAACCACAGAGCAGTCGCTCGGCTGTGCGTGTCGGACGGGTATGACGCCCAGAGGCCAGAGCCGTGGTGTCCAGAGAAGCGCCTGTGACGGGGGTGACGGGGGTGACGGGGGTGACAGGGCTGGAGCGCCGTGCGACGGGTCGCACTTTCAGTAGCATCGCGGGGGCGGGACTTAAATGGGCCTGCGTGTTCCTGATCTTTGTGCAGCGCACCTTTGAACACTGTGATTTGTTCCCGTAGAACTTACTGATTTAAGAGGCTGCAGCCGTTCAGCAGCCATCACAACCGGGACCCTCGGTGCTCAGCTGGACGTCTCTCAGCCGGCATCGCAGTCGGTGCTGCCAGGCACCCACCCCTCGGGCTCCGGCCGCCTGCTCCCGAAGCGCCCGGCTGCACCCGGAGGGCTCAGACGTTCCGGCTCAGCTTTGCTCCTTCAGCATTCACAGCCTCGCGCCGTCTCTCCGCACGCGCCTTCCTTCCCGTGGACTGTGTGAGGGCGCAGGGCAGACAGAGGTTCCCCGGAGCCCCGGGACCCGAGGTTAGCCTCTGAGCGATGGTTCCCGGGCACCTGGCTGGCCGGCCTTAGAGCTTCGGGGCTGTGTAGGGTTCTGTGACAGCAAGTCAAGATTATAAAAACGTTACACCCAGAGAGAGGGCTTCCCGCAGTGAGTTCTTTCCGCTGGTGGGGGTTGCTGGGCAGCGTGGCGTGTCCAGACATCGGCACCAGGTGGCGGTCTCGTGCTGGGATGGGAGGGCCGTGCCGACCACCAGCAGCCCGCAGGTGTGCTCGGGCCCCTTCCCGACACCTGCGCTGACTGCACTCTTGTCAGTGCCGCCTGCGTGACAGAGCGGCCTGCCGTGCGGGCCACAGGGGGCCTCGCAGTGAAGGCAAAGCCCGCCCGACCAGTCCTTGGCTGTCAGCGGCAGAGCCTGCGGCTGTCCCTGCCGCGCATCCTCAGAGCCCGCCTTTGAAGATGCAAGACAGTAAATCAATGCGATGCTTTTTTTATGCTACAGATGGTCTCTGCCTTTCAACTGCTAATCAAAATAATTCTCCAAGACTATTTTCTGAATCTCTAATACCGGAAATGAGATTTATTCATGCAAAAAAAAAAAGGAAAGCCCACTGGAAGACAGCTGCGGGCTCCCTGTGCGGCCCAGTCCGGCCCTGCGTCTGGGACCGCGTGTAATGTCCGTCGCCGGTCAGCCAGTGTCACGGGGCGCTCCCACACGCCAGGTCTCGGTGGGGTCCTGGGGAGGGGACGGCCGAGAACCAGCCCACAGGCAGTCCGTGTGGGGGGGTAGGTACATGGAGAGTAGTTAGGGGTGGGGTAAGTGCTGGTTTGTAAAGTGCTGTGGGGGCGCTGCCCCGGCCGTGGGAAGTGCTGTCTTACCTGCCGTGTGAGACGCCACGGGTGCTGTGAGTTGAGACGAAACGATCCCCTGCTGACGTCTCGAAGTTCGTTCGAATGGGCCAGGAGATGGGAGGCCTGTGTCCGGGCAGCTTTTTTGATGCTCTTTGTTTTCAGGAATAGGTACCCGTTCCTGACGTTGAGAAATGGCTGACAGTCATCATTTCTGTCTCTAGCTCAGTAGTTACTACGTAGTAGAAATGTTCAGTAGGTAAACTTGAAAGAAATTGTATTTGGTAACATTAAGGTGGTTTTATCATCCATCCCCCCCAAAATGAAGAAAATATTGGTAGAAAGGACTTCAAAGATTTTCTTGCTGGTGTGAAGGCTTTTCCGAGCGTCCTCAGGCTTCTCCGGCACAGCCGGGCCCTGGAAAGGCAGACTGAGAACGTGCAGGCGTCCCCCACGGCCGCGGCCGCCCGCGTCAGGGTCTCGTGTCCCTGTGGCAGCTAGCACACTTTCCCTGGCTCCGCGAGTGGCTTTTCTGGAAAAGATTAACCTGAAACTGACAGCGCAAATTATACACTTGGGAACGTCTGGGTGGTTCTGATTTGTTTTGAAGATACTTTGTTTTTCTCTTTTCGCCTTCCCCAGAGGAGCCTCTCAGAACTAGTGCGTCTGTGGTCGGTGTGCCCTGAGGCACACACTTGTACTCTCGCGTGAGAAATAATGAAGCCACTGAAAACCTCAGCACGCAGCTCACTTTTTCCTGTCGACTCGGTTTAGGGAAAAATAAAAACTCAGTCAGTCTTTCTCTTCCTGCCTAAATGGGGCCTGGATCCCTGCTGACAGAGCCCTGTGTACTGAGGAGTTAGGATGCAAACAGTCCCCCCCCACGCTGGTTCACCCACAACCTCCTGCCACCGCGCGGCTGGTGCCCCAGTGACCCCTCCCGCACCCCGTGCACTCACGCCGTTTAGTACGCCGTCTGCACGGGGGTTCAACTTTCAAGAAAATGTTTAATCGTTTAGTGATAATTTTGTTACATGGTTAATTTTTACTGATGAGAAATGCTGTTTACCTGCCAAAGTCAGCATTGTTGAAAACGGAGTAATTTCTGGGCAGATCAAGGTTGAGATTAAGCACGTTGGTGATTTCTCGGTTGTCCGCAGATGTTATGATTTATAAAGAGAATGTGCATGGACAACAACGACGAAGAGAAACCCAGTGGGGAGGCCGCCGTGACCACTCGCCGGAAGGACGGCTGTCGTGCGTCAAGTCCCTGCTGCGTGCCAGACCCTACTCCAAGCATTTTACATGCATTTACTTCCTTTTTAAAATATTTTATTTATTTTTAGAGAGAGGGGAAGGGAGGGAGAAAAAGGGAGAGAAACATCGATCAGTTGCCTCTCAATCTTAGAGAATGAAATACTTAAATGTCACCGAGAAGGTGAGAGACTCGCGTGCTGAAAACCACACAGCATCGCTGGAAAGGAGTTTGAAAGGCCGCGGAAAGATTCCGTGCTCACGGGCAGGAAGCCTTGACGCCGCTGAGATCTCCAGACACAATGCAGCCTCTTCCCAGACTGCAGCGGCCTGTCCCAGAGAAGGGGACCGACCTCCACCTCCTGTGGACTTGGAGCGGCACGGAGCCGTGGCACAGAGCAGGGCACGGGGAAGGACGGCTCGCCCCCGGGGCCGCCTGGCTTCTGACACAGGCCCCAGGGCCTCCCGGTGGGGAAAGGACAGTCCCGTCAGCACAGGGCGCTGGAAGACCAGACCCTCCCCTCCTGTTAACTGAACGCTGACCAGTGGCCTGGGCTCAGGGCCACAGCTGAGGGAGCAGCCTCAGCATCTCGGGTTCCGTCACGCGCCTCGTCCTCATGTGCAAACATGCTGCATTAACCGTGCCGGGTGGAGTCTCACGCCGCCTCCCTCCTTAACTGGATGTCGTTGCCCAGGAACGCTCTCACATCACTTAGAACCACCGAGGAAAGCGTCTTCCTCCGTGCCAGAGCTCACGCGCCAGGCTCCTCGCGCTGAGCGCGCGTGGCCTGGGCTGTCGCGGATGGCGCTGCTGGGAGGGAGCTGCTGTGCCGGCTGAGCTGCCCTCCGTGCTTCGCTCTGTCCCTGGGGCGGGCAGGGCTGCGGAACAGGGACCCGCAGCCCCTCTGTGTGCCGGTGGCAGCGTTCCCGAGAGGTTGCACCGGTCCCTGCCCTCAGCAGCCCAGCGTCTCAGGTCCCCTCCCTTTCTCAGCCGTGGCCCTCGTTGCTTCCAAAACTTGTTTCCCAGAGCCTTCCCTTCGGTAATCTCAACACAGGTCCTGCTTTTAATTAACCCTCTTTGCTCCTTGGTGAAATAACCACTTTTTCCTGTGACTCCTCTCCATGTGTTGGGGCCGCTGTTTTAGCCCAAGAGCAGGACCCAGAAGAAAAAAATGTTGCAATTCCAGCAGGAAGGTTTGGGGACAGGGTCCTTGCTATGTTGGGAGGTTGGACTTCCTTCCCTGGTTTTGCTTGCCTGGCCAGAAAAAGTCCATCTCACTTGAACGTCCATTAGTCTGGGCGAGGCCAGCACTGCATCCCAGGGACTCCGCCCCGTCTTCTCTTGCCCCCTCCTGGCAAGGGGCAGGCGGCACTAGCTGAGTGGTCCCCGAAGGCTCGTGCAGGGGACTCGTGCAGCCGTGTCCTGGGCCCATTCCGAGTGGCGTCTCCGGGAGACGACGCTTTGCTTGTTGTTTGTGGTTGTGGCGAGGAGCCCAAGCGGCGTTCTGTACCCTTCCTCTCGCTTTGCCCCCCACAGGCTGGGGGTGAGTCTTCAAGGCCGCCGCCAGCCCGTCTTTCCAGACTGGCCGCCCCGTTTTCTTGATGAAGCTCCAGTTCTCTAGGCTTGTGTTCTGAGGGTGGAATACGACGAAGCATAGGTTAGTTCTGAGGTCGCCGGACTTCTCGTGACACGGCCGCTGTGCCTAAAGCCTAAACTGTCGTCTCTGACACGATCAGGTCTGGTTGTAGTAGAAATCGCTCCCCCCATTTCCCCCCCCCCTCAGCGCTCGAAGCTCTGAGTTCATCGCTCCCTGGGAGGGGGCTGGGTGTCCTGGCTACGCACCTGAGGGTTGGCTTTCACCCCCCTTCCCTTCCTCCGGGCCGGCAACAGTAAGCAGGTCTCAGAAAAGCCGACACAAAGCACAATGGGCTGAGGAAGCCCACAGCCCCTTCCGGCATCGGCTGGAGTTTCACAGAGCTTGGTCCTTCGGGCACGGTAACCCGAGACAGGGGCGCTTCTCTTCCCCACGCCGATTCCAGCGGAACCGTGGCACCTGCTTTCTGCTCTGCTCTGAGCGCACCGTGTGGCTGACCGGCCAGCGGGGCGCCCGTCACCTCGGGCCTCGTCTCCGACCCTGCGTGGGTGGGCTGCAGGCAGAAAGCCCTTCCCCACAGGCTGCTGAGGGGCCCAGTGAACGCCAGGTCTTGCAAAGCAGCCGAGCGCTGTAAGAAGTGGACGGATCCGGGAGGACTTTCTCGAGTCTGACTAAGCCAGACTTGGAAATATCAGGTGGCTGACAGAGAACAGGACTGAGTGTCCCAGAGCCCTGTAGGGGGGAGAGAGAGGGCCTGATGCTTTGTCTGGGGTCGCATCACCTGCCAGCAGCAAGAAGGCCGACCTGCTGTCCCCTCTGTCCCCTGTGTCACTTGTGGTTCTGTTGTGAGGAGGAGCCCTCACCCCGAAGGTCACACCAAAGCTGCAGTGCACGGGCACCATCGAGGGACACTCCCGATGGCTCTAAAGTTAGGGTCTGATGTTTAATTAAACATAGTCACTAACCAGTTCTGAAGGGAAAGGAGTCAGTGAAAAACGGTTCTTTAACTTCGTGAGAAAGCAGAACGGAAGAGTCGTAGCAAGACCAGAGTAAGTGTGCTTAGCTGTGCGGCGGTAGGCGGCTGTGATTGTTGTGTGTTGCACACTGACACATACAGTAATTGTTCCCCGAAGTCCAGGTGTGAGGAGCAAGGGTAATGAAAGGAAGGTGGTGTCTTAAAACCCTCCGTGTGCTGGATGGGCCCAGAGCCAGGGGACAGCACCAGCCTCCGCGCCCTCGAGGGCTGGCACTGCCAGCGACCCCTGTTCTCACTGGAAGACAGTCGCCGTGGAGTGGAGCCGCGGGTTTGCCGAAGAGGCATTGCGTGTGTGGGTTCCGTCATTTTCAAGGTCATGTTGCCTCTCAGGAGATGAGACGCCTGATGGGACCCCTCTGAAGAGGGGCTTGGAAGGCTCGGGGCCATCGGCCCGCCAGGGCTGCACAAAGTAACCTGCTGCACTTGACCGTGAACCCCGGCCCCTGCAGGCCATCCACCGAACCATGCCGGCGGCGCCGGGCCTCGTTCTTGGTGCGAGAACGTAACGCTTAAGAAGAAGACAGGTGGGGTCGCTGCCCTCCGGGGGCTCACACTGGTGTGGGGGGCAGACGACAGACAAGTGGGGCTGGGTACGCAAGGCGACCCCCACCCCCGCCCGCCCCAGGGCTCTGGAAGGGCTGGTTCTTCTGCCCGAGGCGCAGACACACAGCTGAAATTTTGTGCCATCAGGAACGGGCGCAGGGCTGAGCTGCTGGAGTCCTCTGGGCTTCTGTCTGACCCTCCTGCAAATCTCTGAGAATCCCTGAACAGAGTTCTCTCTCTCCCAGGGTGCAGAGAGCACATCCTGGACACGAAGCCCGAGTCCCTCAGCGGCACGGCCGACCTTGGCCTGCCGCCCGAGATGCCCATCCTGATCGACTTCCACGCGCTCAAGGACATCCTGGGGCCGCCGATGTACGAGATGGAGGTGAGCGGCCTCGTTTCCGGTTGACTCGCGCCCCCCACGTGGCTCCCTGTGCCGGCAGCTCGGCGGACGGGGGAGCAGTAGCATCGGGTGTTGGGGAGGCTGCGCTCTGTCTGAGCTGGAGGCTCCTTTTCTCCGCGGCGTCAGTGCTTCGTGCAAGAGCGTGGCTTTTGCAGACCATCCAGGGCCTGGCCCTCCTCTTCTGGAAGCCCAGGCCGACGGATGCTCTGCCGCCCAGCCCCACCGTGAGGACCGGGCAGGGCGGAGACAGCGCATCTGCAGCCACTCACACAGAAATGCAGTTTTCAGTGGGCACTACCACGGGAGGGACCGGGTCTCACGCACTCACACTGTAAGCCGACGCTCGCCCACGCGGTGTGTTCCTGCTGTGTGTGCTTCAATCGAGGGTTCCTCTGTGCTGTCAGAGGCTTGGGGAGCAGGGCAGAGGAGGACCTGTGTCAAGAAGAAGGCCACCTGTGTGTGCCGACAGCATGGAGGTGGCCGATGACCTTGGCAGGCGGGCTCGCCGACTGGGAAGCCTGTGGAGGAGAGAACGGGAGGGGAGGAGCCACCCTCAGGAGTGGGGCTGTGAGTGGCGGCAGCGAAGGCGGCGGCCCCAGGGAGCGAGGAGGTCCGAGGGCAGTGCTTGCTTTCCAGGAGAGGCGCGTGTGTGGATAGGGAGGCAGGGCAGAGAGCACGGCCTGGTGGTGCTGGAGGGAGAGGGGTCATGCAGACCGGGAGCCACGTCCGGGGCGGGGCGGGTGGGGCGATGAGGAGGGTGCAGAGCGTCTCCCACCTCCAGTCTGTGTTTTCCTGACTTGGCTGTGCTCCGGCCTCCGAGCGCTGGAGAGGGGCCCGGGACACCTGGGGCGTTGGCGGGAGCAGAGCCAGGAGCCCCGGAGCGCACACCCCCGCACTGCGGAAAGGGGCTCTGCTTCCTGAGACGGACTCATGGCGACTAGTGGGGCCAGGGTCTGAGCGTCCACGCAGCCTCACGACAACAGTCCAACAGAGGACAGCGGTGGGTCTGTTCCCTGGAAGTCAGGAGGGGTGTGCAGGTCCCTCCCGCGTTCGAAGGTAAAATCGCTCTGATGAATGTCAGAGGGGAGTCGGCTTTGATCCTGGCGGAGAGCCGTCCTCGGCAGGTGGCACTGGGACCCCAGGTCCTGGGCGTGGCAGGTACCGGAGGTCTGGGCTGCCAGCCGGAAGTGCCTGGGCCTGGCTGACCCGCCATCACCCTTCACTCCATGCAGGTGTCGGAGCGTCTGAGCCAGCCGGGGGTGGCCATAGGCCTGGCGTGGTCCCCCTTGGGCGGGGAGATCATGTTTGTGGAAGCTAGTCGAATGGACGGCGAGGGCCAGTTAACTCTGACCGGCCAGCTGGGGGACGTCATGAAGGAGTCTGCCCACCTGGCCATCAGCTGGCTCCGCAGCAACGCCAAGAAGTACCATCTGACCAATGGTGAGTGGTGGGGGTGGCCGCGGCAGAGGGACGCACTGTGAGCCCACGCGGGAGCCTGCAGGTCCCGACCCGGGAGGCCTCAGACCACAGCGGAGACCCAGGCCGGCTTTCCGCGGGCAGCGGCCTTCACTGAGGGGCCGGCCTGCACGGGGCGGGGGTGGGGGTGCGTGGAGGCGCTGGTTCCGCGTCGGGTGGGATCCTGAGCCAGACACAGATTCCGAGGGCGTTTCGTTTCCAGCTGCACTCGGAGCGGGAGGGGACTGCTCTCCCCCTTGACCGGGAGTAGCGCTTTACCCAAAACATTACTGATTTTCTTTTTTAGGAGTAAAAGAAAACAGGTTTAATTTTTCCGCCTTAAAATCCTGCTTTCCTTTTCAAAGCTTCTGGAAGTTTTGATCTTCTGGACAACACGGACATCCATCTGCACTTCCCGGCTGGCGCCGTCACAAAAGACGGGCCGTCGGCAGGGGTCACCATCGTGACCTGCCTCGCCTCCCTCTTCAGCGGGCGGCTGGTGCGCTCGGACGTGGCCATGACCGGGGAGATCACGCTGCGCGGTCTCGTGCTGCCGGTGAGCGACGGCCACTCGGGGGCCTTCTCGTGGGTTGGTTGCTTTTAAATGGAAACCAGTGGCCGGCCTCCTTCCTGTGAGCACCTTAGTTTTACATGCACAGAAGTTTATAGCTGTAATTCATATTTTAAATTTGGTAAGTCTTTATAAGCCATTTTCCCCCGTGTTTTTTTTCCACTAAAAATGAGGACTTGCAGAGGCGGAAAAGTCTAGTCCGGCCGCCAGCTGTGGCGCTGCAGGTCACGGGCCGTGCATGGCGGGTGGGGCGGGCCGGGGACGGCGTGGGTCCAGGCGGTCCAGAGGCTGGCGGCCGGCGTGAAGCGTGGGGCCCCGTCCTCCCCTGCGGGAGCCCCCGGGAGAGCGCCTGTCCTCCCGGAGATCGTAGACCTGTGGTCTCTGTGTCTGTGCGCCTGTTTCCGTTCTGGTAGTGTGTTCGTTAGATTCCACGTGCAAGTGGAGATCACACGGTACTTGTCTTTCTCCGACTGGCTTATTTCACTCAGCATAATGCTCTCCAGGTCCGTCCGTGCTGTGGCCAGAGGTAAGATTTCCTCCTTTACAGCTGCGTAGTGTTCTGTTGTGTGACTGGTCCTCAGCTTTTCTCTCCGCCCGTCTACTGGCGGGCCCTGGGCTGCTTCCAGGCCTTGGTGGTTGTAAACGACGCTGCAGTGACATAGGGGTGCTCGTGTTCTTTCCGATTGGTGTTTCAGGGCTCTTAGCGTATATTCCCAGAAGCGGTTTCACTGGGTCATAAGGCAGTTCCAGTTTTTTGAGGAAACTCCATTCTGCTTTCCACGGCGGCTGCGCCCGTCTGCACTCCCACCAGCAGTGCACGAGGGCCCCCTTTCCCCACGTCCTCGCCAGGACTTGCCGTCTGTTCATTTATTGATGATGGCCGTTCTGACAGGTAGGAGATGATAACTCATTGAGGTTTTAATTTTCATTTCTCTGGTGATTACTGACGTTGAGAACCTTTTCATGTCTACTGGCTATCTGTATGTCCTCTTTGGAAAAGTGTCTATTCAGGTCTTTTGCCCAGTTTTTAATTGGATCGTATGGTTTTTTGGTGTTGAGTTGTGTGAGTTCTCTATAAATTTTGTATATTAACCCCTTTTCAGATGGTATCATTGGCAAACACGTTCTCCCATTCAGTGGGTTGTCTTTTTCATTTTGTTGATGGTTTCCTTGCTGTACAGAACCGTTTTAACTTGATGTAGTCCCATTTTGTGTATTTTTTCTTTCGTTTCCCTTGAGAGGGGAGCTGTCTTAGAAAAGATATTGCTAGGAGAGATGTCCGAGATTTTTCTACTGTGTTTTCTTCTAGGGTTTTTATCGTCTTGAGTTTAACATTGTAAATCTCTAATCCATTCTGACTTTATTCTTGTGAGTGGTATAAAAAGTGGCCTAGTTTCATTTTCCATGCGTCTGTCCAGTTCTCCCAACGCCCCTTACTGAACTGGCCAGCGATTATCCGCCTGTGTGCCGCGAGATTTTTTTTAAAGTGCAAACCTATTAATCCGGGGCACCGACCTCTTTTCCCTTAGATGGTTAAATATAAAAATGACAACGCAAAAATAGCCGTTTGATGTGAATGAATCAAAATTATACCTATTTTTTGAGTCAGATGGGCAAAAAATATATTTTTCGGCATGCTGCAGAACTTTAGTACTTAGTTCGTGTGCCCTGAGATGAAAACGTTGGAAATCGCTGGAAGGGGCTGCCTTTACCTCGTTGTACGTTCTCACTGCCTTCATCAAATATCAGCCGTAAAGGCGTGAGTTTGTGCTGGGCTCTCTAGTCCGTTCCATTGACTTGTGTGTCTGTTTTTATGCTGGGACCGGGCTGTTTCGATGACTACAGCTGTGCAGCACAGTTTGATATCAGGCAGCGTGATTCCTCCAGCTTCGTTCTTCTTTCTCAGGAGCGCTGTTGCTGTGCGGAGCCTTTCGTGGTTCCCTATAAATTTTTGGAAAATTTGTTCTAGTTCTATGAAATACTCTGTTGGTATCTTGATAGGAATTGCATTGAATCTATGGATTGCTTTGGGTCGTATGGACATTTTAACGATGTTAATTTTTCTTACCCATGAGCACGGTAGGCGCTTCCACTTATTTGTACCTTCAGTTCTTTTCTTCGTTGTCTGAGGACAGGTCTTTATGTCCTTGGTTAAAGCTGTTCCGAGGTTTTGTTTCTTTATTTTGATGCAGTTGTCAGTGGGATGGCTTTCTTAGTTTCCCTTTCTGACAGTTCATTATTGGTGTATAAAAGTGCCGCTTACTTTTGGATATTAATTCTTTATCCTGCTACTTTACCGAGTTCATTGATCAGTCCTAGTAGTTTTCGGTGGGATCTGCAGGGCTCTCTGTCCACAGTGTCGTGTCATCTGCAAGGACAGCTTCACTTCCTCCTTTCCGATGTGGATGCCTTTTTCCTTCTTGTCTGGCTGCTGTGGCTGGGACTCCAGGGCTCTGCCGAATAAGGGAGGTGAAAGCCAGCATCCCTGTCTGGTTTTCTATCTTAAGGGAAATGCTTTTAGTTTTTGTCCACTGAGCGCGACGCTGGCTGTGGGTTTGTCACATGCGGCCTCTGTTACGTTGAGGTGTGCCTTCTAGTCCCACTTTGCTGAGCGTTTTTATCATAAGTGGGTGCTGGGTTTTAGCAAATGCTTTTTCTGCATCTGTTGATACGGTCATGTGATTTTTATCTTTCATTTTGTGTATGTGGTGAATCACATTTATTGATTTGTGGATATTGTACCAACCTTGCAGCCCTGGAATAAATCTCCAGGTTGCTAATATTTCATTGAGGATTTTAACATCTCTGTTCATCAGAGATATCGGCCTATAATTTTCTCTGTAATATCTTTATCTGGTTTAGTAATTAGGGTAATGCTGGCCTCAAAAATGAGCTTGGGCGTCTCCCCTCCTCTTGAAGTTTTTGCAGTGGTTTGAGAAGGATGGGTGTTAGTTCTTCCTTGAATATTTGGTAAAATTTACCTGTGAGGTTGTCCAGTATAGGACTTTTGTTTGTTGAGAGTTTTTTGATTACTGCTTCAATTTCGCTAATTGTAATCTGTTTGTCCAAATTCTCTGATTCTTCCTGATCCAGTTTTGGAAGACTGTATGTTTCCAGGAATTGATCCATCTCGTCCAGATTGTCCAGTTTTTTCAGCACATGGCTGATTGTAGTATTTTCTCAGTCCTTCGTGTTTCTGTGGTTTCAGCCGTTACTTCCCCTTTCATTTCTGATTGTGTTTATTTGGGTCCTCTCCCTTTTTATCTTGAGTCTGGCTTAATGTTTAATCTTCATCTTTTCAAAGAACTGACTCTTGGTTTCACTGATTTTTGTGTTGTATTTTTAGACTCTTGTGTTTATCTGCTCCGATCTTTATTATTTCCTTCCTTCTCTACACTTTGGGTTTTGTTTGTTCTTTTCCTGGGTCCTTTAAGTGTGACGCTAGATTGTGTGAGACTTCCTGACGCTGGCCTGGAGTGCTATGAATTTCCCTGTTAGGACTGCTTTTGCTGCATCCCGTGATTTTGGGTTGGTGGCTGTTCGTTTTCATTTCTGGGTACCTTGTGTGATTTCTTCCTCGGTCTCATTGTTACCCCATCCGTTGTTTAGTAACGAGTTCTTTAGCCTCTGTGTGGTTGTGCGGTTGTGTTGTCGTATTCTCCAGTTTTTGTGGACATCTTTAACACCGTGAGAGCCTGGGCCGCTGGGGGGGGCGTGTTTCCTTCGTCCGGTGGCTCAGCGGCCCTGGCTCTGAGCCCACGCAGGAGGGAGGGCCCCTGGCACACAGCGGAGCTCTGCAGGGACAGAGCTCGTGGTCCAAGTCGTGTCGTGTGTTTTCCGAATCAAGCCACAGGATTGATCCTGTTGTGACCACAGGATGGACCGCAAACGCAGACCTTGGCAGCATTAAAGTGATTCAGGGACCGAAGAGGGGCTGCCCGTCAGAAATTTAGACTCTTCCCCCATTTACAGGATTTAATGTCACAGTAATGGAAGTGGACTCACTACATACTGACTTTTTTAGTGTCTTTCCTAGCTCATGGTGTAACGAAACAGAAGCTGATCTGGCCGCTCCGCAGCAGGCTGAGTGACCTGTGTCCTCCTCTCGCACAGGTGGGTGGCATCAAGGACAAGGTGCTGGCGGCACACCGGGCAGGCCTGAAGCGGATCATCATCCCACAGAGGAACGAGAAGGACCTCGAGGAGATCCCAGGCAACGTGCGCCAGGATTTAAGTTTCGTCACGGCGAGCTGCCTGGACGATGTCCTGAACGCAGCCTTCGATGGCGGCTTCGCGGTTAAGAGCAGCCCGCTAGTAAACAGCAAACTGTAGGCACAGGGCTCGGTGCTCCGGGGGTTCGGTGTCGGGTGCCCAGAGGTGCTGGCGAGGCTGACCCCCACTCCCGTCGGGGCGAACACAATCACAGCAGTCACGAATCTCACGCACGGGCTGGCTGGTTTTTATTACAGAAATGGAGATTTAATAAATCAATACAAACTCACTTCTTCTCTTGTCTTCCGCTGGATCCTGGTTTGCAGCATGGGCCACAGCAGAAGCCCCTGCATTGCCCAAGAACTTGCCAGAAACGTCAACTCCCCAGCCCCTCCAGGAGCCCTCGGGGTCATTCAGATGCACAGTCAAGGTCGAGGACGGTTGGTAGAGACCGTTACCTTAGTGATTCCCCCGTGGATGTTGTTGAGTCTGGAAAACAATCAACTGGGCAGTTCCCAAAGGAGGGAACTGGGCAGAGGTGAGACGGAGCCGACCGTCAGCCTCGGTGGGAGAGAAGTACTCAGGAGAGCTGAGCTCGACCAGCAGGCCCCCAACCCCCAGCACAGGCCCCTCGGGGCTGAGGGGAGGTGAGTGCATGACACTGAGTCAGGCAGGGCGGCGCGGCTTAGCACACGCCTGAGACACGCCAGCCCCGAGTGCCCGTCATCTTTTTAAAAAGTCCAGTCCCCACAGGGAGGCTACCAGCCATCCTAGGACAGTCCCCACGGTTGCAGCCCTGACCCCTGCCTCCTCCCCTTCTGTTCCTTGTTCTCCCATGCCGATTCCCAGGTCTGTGCCGCCTCCTGTGTCCTCTCCTGCGACTGGGGCAGCGTGTGGACACAGGGGAGGTCAGGCTGGGGAGCTGCCGGGGCGCAGCCTCCCTGCCCTGTAGAACGCAGACCGCAGCACTGAGTCGGTGTGAGGGCCAAGGGTAGGTGAGAATGCAACGGAAAGCCCCTGAGCGCCTCCTAGCGGTTATTCCAGCCTACAGCGGGCTTCAGGGGCCCGCACAATATGAGAGCAGGCCTGTGAGGACACGGAGGAATCTGCTGGAGGAGCAAGGCGTCTGCAGTGACGTAGAGACCTGCCAGTAAAATCCGAGTGTGCCCAGGGAGGACACGTGCAGCCCCGAGGCTCCCCGTGGCCAGCAGGAGGCACTCAACCCCGTTTCGCTCGGGGATGTTAATACATTCACAGTGCTGTGCAGCCGCTGCCACTACCTGTACCCAAACCTGTCTCACCACGTCGACCCGGAAGCGACCGATGACAACTCCGGTCCCTCCATCACCCTCACACCCCGTCAGCACTCGCTGCCTCACTGGCTTTCTGAGCCTGCGCATGGCGGGTGGGTGAGGAGGGGGCACGAAGATCCCAGCAAAGATCCCAGCAGCATCCTCGGCGACAGCCTCCACACCGCCGTGCCTGTCGCTTCCATAATCTGCGTCAGTGGCTGCAGGGCTCTGCCCAGACCATCCCCTCTGGTCGCTGCTCCTGACCTCAGCAGGTCCTCCGGCCCCAGCACAGACCAGCCCCAGGCCTCCACCGTCCCAGCCGGGCGTTTGTCAGTTTGGGCCGTTCTTCTGCTCAGGAGGCTGAAGGAAGTAGAACTCCATTATAGGGTCACTGCAGAGGTCCCTGGATGTAAGAGCTCTGGAGCTCCGGGTGGCGGGGAGGAGACAGGACTGAGATTTCAAGTCATGCATGTTATGAAGTCCCTCAGCAGCCATTAGCATACTACACTGGCCCGTGATCCAATTCAACAACAAATTCAAGTTAATAAAAGCAAAATAACCTGTTGCGGGCCAGCCTACACCCAGTCCGTGAACGCTGATTTGTGGAGAACCAGCCCACACCCATTTCTTGGCACAGTCAGAATGGGTAGGACGCCTCTGCACAGCAGAAGGCGACTTTTGGGCAGTTCTTCTCAAGTCTAGCCTATGGCTTGCATACTTTGGCTGCACTGCTGAGAATTAGCAATTCTCACTGACCTGCATTTACAACTAAGGCTCCTGATTATCATGGCTGTTCCCCACACATGAAAGCGTTAAGAAGAATTAGCCATTAAGCAAGTCAGCCACCTGAACACTGAAAGAAAAACAGTTTGCTAATTACTGGAAGAAGCCATTGCTTAAAAGAAACAGTTCTCTCTGAAACTCAAAATTTATCGCATCTTTATCTTGAGCAAGAATGTTTATTGAACCAGAGATATAGGAAGAGAAAATATTTTAATAGGAAATTTAGTGAAAAGCCATAAACGTTAGTTAGGATTTATACTTCAGAAAGTTGTAGATAAGACCATCTGTGCCTAGAAATACACTTCAAAAGCAGCTAATTGGGTTAGGAATACTTTGACTTACATGACATCTCTCAAATTTCCTAAGCACGAGACCTACCTTTACATATATTTTTAATTACTAATTTAGACTTATCTAGGACCTAAGAAAAAATATATGTCTAGCCAATTATTAGTGCCTAAAATAGTACTAATATTCTTAGTCATTTGATTGATAAAAACAATCATTTGTGAAAATTGAAATGTTCTGTGTCTTTTGCTCATGTGTCAGCCCTTGGCGATTTATAACATCCATCTGTTGCTGATTGTAAAAATCCCTCCCTATAAAAAATAAAGAGAAATTCTCACGGGGTGTCAGTCGGAGCAAAGAGACCCGGCTGTCCTCCGGCACTCCAGAGAGGGGGTGTTTGGATTCATTCCCCTGCCCTCCTGGCTCCACTGACGGTGTCCAGATCCGTTTCCCTTTTGCCCCTACCGTCCATCCTTCGGGGACCCGGAGACCCGCCGAGGCTGGACCTCAGCAATAACCACCCTTGCTGGTGTAGCTCAGTGGATTGAGCGCAGGCTGTGAACCAAAGGGTCACGGGTTCGATTCCCAGTCAGGGGACATGCCTGGGTTGCGGGTCACGTCCCCAGTGAGGGCCCAGTGAGAGGCAACCACACATTGATGTTTCCCTCCCTCTCTTCCTCCCTCCCTCCCCTTCTCTCTAAAAATAAAAATAAATTTTAAAAATCTTTAAAAAAAAGTGAAAGAACCAAGTTAAAGAGTATCCCTTCCCCCTCCCTTCCATAACCCTGAAAGCCAGACACCAAAAGAAAGGGCAGGAGCAGTAATAGGAGAAAATAGAATACTGATTACTACAAAGGTGATTTCAGAAAAAAGAGACCTCATAAATTGAATTTCAAAAGGACCATGAAATACAGCTCAAGAGCTCTTCACCTCTGTAGGTCAAGAATATGAAGACAACTTAGACGAAATATAGTTAACAAATATTAAACCATAAACCTTATTAGCTGTCAGACACAAAATTTACCATCCTAATTTGCATAAATTAGCAAAATATGAGAACGGGCAAATGGAAAATCCACACTGTTGTGTCCACTGGAACCTCTAGAAGGCAATGATAAAAGTATAAAGACCTTAAAAAAATAAAGAATATCAGAAAACATATAAATGTTCACAGGTTATTTATAAATAGCCCCCCAAAATTTATCTGGACCAAGTGGGCAAAGCAAATATCCAACACCAGGAAACTGGCTGGAACGAGTCAATCCTCACAAAACTTGCCCAGAATGGAGTTTTTCCCGAGATGAAAAGTGAGGAAATGCTTAGGGGCCCATGTGTGGGGATGTGAAGGGGTCGCATAATGACACGACCCAAAAATCACAGGATTTCAACCGCCTGTGTGAGCACAGGCGAGCACACATAAAGGACTAGAAAAATAAAAACACTCAGTCTGGGAGGGGTGGTCACAGATCTCTGCCGTGTGCACCGTTTTCTAAGTTCTGACATCTATGGAGTGTGTTTTTCAAGTACTTTAAAAACAAAAGGTCACATCTCTGCAAAAATATTCCGTAAAGCTGACCTTTGACCAGCACAGGGGTCAGGGGTGCGGACTCCCCCAGAGTAACTACTAAGAGCCTCCCGTTGACTGGAACCCTTAGAGATGAGAAATATGGCATACCCTGTGTTCTTACACTAACATGTGCCAGAGAAGAAAATGGGAAAATCCTGGGGAAAACGTGCGCCCGTGCGGCTCAAACCCGCGCTCCAGGGGAGCTGGTGCTCAGTGAGGGGGAGAAACAGCTTTTCTCATCAGACCTGGATGTATGTGTGTGGCTGGCCTGCGTTTCCTTTTTGCCACAAAAACGGTGACGCAAGCCCAAGGCTTACGTAGCAGAGAGACAGAGCTCTCCTCACTGACTATGGGTATCGGAAGTGAACTCTGTGCTCCAGAGCAATTCCGACTGGCTTTCCACGGTCCGGGAGCCATAAAAGCCGCACAAAGGAAAGCGGTCTCAGGTGGCTGGGAAGGCAGTTTCAGCATCCCGCCAGCTGCGGCCTGTAGCGGCAATGGTTAGCTCTGCAGTGCTAGTTAGCAGGATGAGAACAGCTGTTGGCTGGATGCTTATTATGTGCAAAGCGCTGATGGAGGGGCCCTACGCTGGCTGATGGAACCCTTCAAGGGAGCTGCCATAGGTAACCCCACGGTACACGCTAGAAAACTGGTGCCCGAGGTCACGCCGCTGGGAAATGCCTTTGAGCTGGGATGACGTGAAGGTCCGCGGAAGTCTGGCGTGAGCCCAGACTCGTCATCCCTAGGCTGGGAGATGTTAGCTTGTTTTTGTTTTGGTGTTTAAGGAGAAAAAGTGATCAGCATTTTAACTCATCAGCCTCCTAAGAGTTGTGAGAATCAGGCCCAGCTGGCGTGGCTCGTGGATTGGGTGCCGGGGACTGAGCGCAGGCCTGCGGACCAAAGGGCAGCTGATTTCGATTTGCAATCAGGGCACGTGCCTGGGTTGTGGGCAGAGCCCCCAATAGGGGGTGTGAGAGAGGCAACCACAGATTGATGTCTCTCTTTCTGCCCTGCCGTCTCTTAAAAGTAAATAAATAAGATCTTAAGCGTTGTGAGAATCAAAATGAGAGAGAGAGCGAGGGGGAGGAGAAGGCTGGCCGTGCAGGCAGAGGCCTGCGCTGTGCTTGAGACGGAAGCCCCCCCCACCACCACTTCAGCCGGGGCCCTGCCCTCTGCTGCCCAGCACAGAGCTGGGCGGGAGAGGAACTGGGTTTCAGTCAAGCTTAGAGCTTAAGCAGACACACGCGTTCTTTAATTTGCCAGATATTCTTTTAATGAGAATTATAAAAGACCACAAACATTTTTTTTGCAAACTGCCGTTTTTTAAAACAAATTATTTGCTTTTAATTACAAATACTGTGTAAGACAATGCCTGCTTTTGCAAAACCAATAAATACAAGAACAAATTTTAAACATGTGATTTGTCCAAAATATTTGAAAAAAAAAAAAGCCTCATATTTTTTTGTGTGTTTTTAAAAAATCAGTATGTCCTAACCTTTCAAAGAATATGAAGATCTGACTCAACCGGAGAAAAACAAAAAGAATGACCATCTTACAGCTGCTTTAAATAGCTTCTGATAACTCTGCCGATGTCACCTCTCCTTTCTGGAACGCTTCACAAAAATAGCTGAATTCAAAATATGTCTAATTAACTGATTAATGGGGAGAAAAAATATTATGGAGCGCACATGTATAAACTTCACCATAAACAATTATGCATATCAAAAAGACACTAACTTTAAAAAGGTACAAAAAAATTGGGAAAAGCCTGAATTACAGAAAAGAAAGTCAAATTTATTTAATGAAAAACTAGAATTAATAAAAATTAGCAAACACACACACGAAAAAATATACACACACAGCAGCACTAAGTATCGACTCAAAAAGGGGGAAGCAGTGGCCTGGGACCACTCACATGGCTTGTCAGTTACAGGAAAAACCCGAATGCACACGCGCACACGCGCACACACGCACACACAAGCAAAAACGGAAAACAAAACCCAGTATTTCCAACAGTACACTCAATCTACAATGAACACAAATTCAGAATTATTTTACAATGCTTCCTTTCTTAATACAAAAGATGCCCATCTTGGGTGTATATATATATTTTTTTCAGTGGTTTACTGTTGACTTATTTTAAATATATTAGTGTTACTACATGCAACTGTTTCCTGGATTTAACAGCCTCTCCTGTCATCTGCCTTCATGTGACCAGCCCCACCCGCCCCAAGTCTCCGGCTGGCAGGCTGCGGGCGCCTATTCTGTGAAGTTGAATGCAATGGTTTTAAACACTGGCCAGAAAATGTTTGACTGCCATCTCAACACATGGAAATAGTTACATTGATGCCTAAGTTGCCGTTTTCTGCAAAAAGCTGTGCGATGCTGGTGTCGAAGACTAGACAGTCGCTATTCATAATGGCTGTTGCAATCCCCTCGTGAATAGACCGTGGAGTGGCTTCCCAAGTCAATCGCCGCCTGTGGCCGTTGAGCTCGAGGCGATAAGCGAAGTTCTCGGCCTGCTTGCGCGTCCCTATCAGCTGCACGATGGCGAAGAACTGCTGGTGCCCGTCGTACTTCTCCTGCTTCTCCAGCACCAGCATGAAGTGGAAGCCGAAGCAGGACTGCATCATCACCCAGTCCACGGCCCCGGGGAGGTTGATGTCCGTGGCCAGGAAGACGATGTCCTCGCCCTGCAGGGTGGTGATGGACTTGTGCTGGTGCATCAGGTGCGGCATGACGGCGTCCAGGGAGCCCTGCCACTTGCAGGACGCCCCGGGGCACGGGCAGGAGTACGGCCGGAACTCACAGAGCTCCTCGTGGTCTGCCTTCTCCGTGTGGGGCAGCGTGACCTCACACCCCGAGGAGGCGTACTTACAGGGGAAGAGTACCGAGTTGGCCACTTTCTCCATGGCCAGGTTGCGAATGGACCCCAAGGGGCCGCGGCAGGTGGGGCAGCATGTGAGCTTTGGGCGACAGTTGCTACAGACGAGGTGGCCGCTCTGACACTGAAGGATGGGTGGCAGCACATAGTCGAAGCAGACAGGACACTCGAAAAGACTGGCCAGGTCATTGTTGGACGCGGTGGTGCCCGTCAGGGCGGGTACCCTCTGGGACGGCGTGCACTTGGAGGTCCCAGTAGGCAGAGCTGTCGCGGTCTGGCGGCTCATTTCTGTAATAGAAGCACAAGTAAAAATAAAAAGAGGAAGGAGAAAAGTAGTTATAGTAGTTATCAACTTGTTTTACAAAGTTATACTTGTTTCATGCAAACTTTACTCAGCAAAACAAAGGAAAATAAACAGGGTTAGATAATGACACAAAGTATGCGTTTGGATTACTAGGAGTCGTCCACTGGATGAAACAGCTCTACAGAGTGTTCCAGAACACATCAGAACTCACTTCCTTAAACAAAAAGCACAAGCCGCCCTTGGGCGCACCGTGGAACAAATGCTGAAACAGCCCCTGGGCCCTGAGCAACGAAGAAACAGTGTGAGCGGCTGAAGTTCAACCAAGTCAGTTTCGACTGGACTCTCTCCTCCCTCCGCGTTCCTTACTCCGTCTGCTGTCCCCTGTCCCGAGTCAGCCGTGCACAGCTGCAGGGAGTTGGAAGTGACCTGGAGAGTCACCAAGGCACTGACTGACGGACTCCCAAGGATGACCAGAGATCTGCTCAGGAGGTATACCTGGGGAAGGGAGGGAGTCAGAAGGGCCGAGCGCCGCCCACCACCCATCCGCACCCAGTATGTCTTTCCCCGGAACGTTAACACCAGCTGGGTATTAACCTTGTTTCCCACTGAGAGGGTCCCCCTCGAAGGTGAGAGGGGCTAGAAGGCAGATGCAGGGCCATCCTCCAAGTTTCTAGTCTGACAGTCAGAGAAAGTGAATCATTCTATTCAACTTCCATTCCACAATATAAATCAGATATAATTTGCAAAGGGGAAAGTTAGGAAAAGAAAGTAAACACAAAGAAAAATAAAAGCATCAGAGAGGCACACACAGTACTGGGGGCGGGGGGGGGGGGGTCCCCTGTACCCTGGGCTCACCACTGCTGCTGAAGACACACATCAGCACGGTAAAACCTGGCAGGGAGAGGGGCCGCCTGGCAGAAACAACAGCAATGTAACTGGCCTTAGGCTGTGTGAAAGATTTAATAGCACCCTTCCCAGGGAATCTACCTGTGTCTTGGGGTCAGTGGCAAAAAGCCAGCCTGCCGGCCTGAGTGTAGCCCCGTAACTATGTAAACCATAGGTGGACAAAATTAAATTTAATGACGCAAATTAACGTTTGTTCAATTATCACTGTTACTCTGTCGCAAAGAATTCCACTCTGAAAGCCAACGCTAGCCACCAGTGGGACGTGCGGATGCAATCTGGTTCCACACCACTCCAGGGCAGACACTTGGAAATGCAGCGGAGGGCTCGCACGAGATCGACGACACTGTCGCTAAAACGGTCTGAGCTGGAGAGGAGAGTCCAGCACAGCTCCGTTCCGCGCGGCAGCCCCTGCGCTCAGGGCAGCGCGACCCCGGGCTCCTCGTCGGAAGCCCGGCACAGCCAGGCATGCGGGCCCAGCGGGGACAGCACAGGGGAGCTCTCGCCTGTGCCCCAGGTTTCCCGGGAGGCTCCTCATGCACGTGACCCGCGCATTTTAGGTCACTTGTCAAACAATGGGGCTAGCACTGCCAAACGCCCTGTCTGTGCTACATGCTAATTTCACGGTCCATTTTATGCTGCTCACTTAAGTGAGTAACATAATAACTGGGGAAAAAAAAAAACATTCTAAGCCACCAATGTCTTTCAAATTACCAAACTGAAACAGCTAATCGCATCGAGAGTCAACAAACTCAGGTTGTATTCAACAGGACGTAACTACTACACAAGAAAAACACTCCTGTTTAATTTCTTGGCCTAACAAAATAATTATACATCCAACAATAGTTCAGGTTCATGTTACAATGTATCTTTAGTATTTTCCAAACACTGTAAAAAGCACAACTTAAATTCCTATTCAAAGTGTGAAAACCCGTGAAATGCGGTGGGTGTTTCTTGCGAACGAGGAATTACATTCGCAGCTGCTGTTACAACCTCCCAGAGCTCCCAAGGCGGCGCCCTGCGCGGGTTCGAACGGAAACGCATCCTGACGCCGGGCGGCCCTGCGTCAGCAGCAAGGACTCGCGTGTCCGTGGAAAACTGCTCAAGCCCCCAGGGGACCTTAAGTTTAAACGCAAATCAAAAGACCCGGCCCTGCGAGTTGGACTACGCAGCCTGTCCCTGACCCAGTCGGCTCCCACCGCTCGCAACTCCCCCGGCTCCCAGAGTACGCAACCCGGTCCCTTAAAAGCCAGTACCTTTTCTCTTCCTCGTCCCAGCGGCCGGTAAGCACGTGAGCAAGGCGCCCCTCCAGCAGTACAGAAAGGCTGAGGTCGACTTCCCGGTCATGGGAAGCCCGGCAGCGCACAACCCTTCCCCCAGAAGCAGGGACCGTTGGCAGCAGCGGCCCCTCCTGAGCGGCTTCTGTTCCCAAGCATGTCGGGGTCGCGCTGCCAGGACGCGCAGGAGGTGCGCCGCTCCGTCCGCTCCGTCCACTCCCAGAAGCACCGGCTCCGGAGACAGCGAAAGGAAGCCTCTTCCGTCTCGGGAGGATAGACTACACCTCCCCGAGCTCGAATTCAACTGCGTCTCCCAAAACGGGCGCCATCGTGAACTGCCCAGCCGTCCGTCCCGCCCGCGCCAGCTCGGGTGCAGGGCGGGCTGCAGGTGCGCAGTGGCGGCGCCCCGGGAGGCGGCGTGCCGGGAGGCGCTCAAGGGTGACTGCAGGCTCGGGCCTCTAGGGAGCCCTTCGGAGTCCAGCGCCGGGCCTGGCGGCACTGGAGAAGCTGGCTGCACCCGCAGGCGCCTCGGCACGGGCGCGGCCTGAGCCTCTGCGGGGCGTGGCCAGCGCGGAGGGGCGGGGCCAGGAGGGGCGGGGCTGGAGGGGAGGGTGCGGCGAGCTCCGCCCCGCCCCGCCCCGCCCGAGCTCCGCCTCCAGGCCGCTCCCTAGCACTGACCCCCGGACTCCAACCGGTGGGGCGAACGCCCCGGCACCCCAGGAGCGCCGCCAGCTGAGTCAGGTCGAAACCTGCCGTTCGTGTAGGCCAACGTACTCGGACAGCGGCCACTTCGCACGGACCCGACCGACTTACACCGACTGCGTGGGAGCCCTGCGGCCGCGCGGGGCCCTCTCCGCGCTTCCGGGGCTCGCTGCCGGTGGAGCAGCCTTCTCCGCACTGCACTCGGTAACTTTACCGGGCGTCCTCAGTGCTCACTCCCGTCTCCGTTTCTACCGCCAGCACCGTAGTCTAAGCCCCCTCTCGCTCCAGAAACTCCGCAGTGAGAGCAGTCTCACTCCCCCTATTAAACTCCACCTCCACGCCGAGACTGCATTCTCTTCCCACTCTGGGGAAGCCAGCCCACGTGGCCTCCTGAGACCCAGTGGCTTGCCGTGTCTTTAAACAAGCATCAGCCTTGCCCCAACCCAGTCCCGGGCCTCGGGCTGGCGTTGCGTCAGCTGGCGCACTCCGGGTGCAACCTGCTATTACGCCACGCTCAGGGCAGCCAGCAGACGCGGCAGGAGCCGGCCGCGCAGCGCGGGGCAGGAGGGCAGATCGCCCACCGCAGCGCCCAGCCTCACCGCTAATCACTTCCCGCTCTGTGCACTGGGTGTTCAGTCACCTCGACCTTATTCTACTATGAGGCTACACAAAACATCATTAGGAGAAGAATATAATTGAAAATACACTGTCTGTTGACAAATACAAACTACTATTACCTACGTTTTATTTTCTAACACTGATCCATTCTAGGTAGGTCTCAAGTTTCTAGGCAGAAGATGCCCAATGTTTTAGGCAGACAAACTCTTTCCAAAAACAATTAAGGCAGAACCCAAATGTATAAAACAAGTAAAGGAGATTACTGATTCCGCAAGCTGAAAGAAAATTTCATCCTCCCTCCCACCCCCAAACTTCCACAGGACCTGCACAGAGCCTTCCAGCGCTGCCTGAAAAATCACTGATCTACCGACAAACTTCTCAACACAGGGGTCACTACAGTGAAAGCGGAGTGTTCTCGAGCCACCGGCACTTGAGTTCAGAGCCAGTCTCCACCGGGCTCAACTGCGGAGCTGGGACATTTCCAGCCTCACACGGGTTCTGTCCGGATTAAGGGAGGTGGGTAATTTACGTAGGTCACAGGAGACACTATTCCAAAATACGCAAGTATTCACCTGACACCTCCAAAAACTGCTTGCCTGGGGTCATCAACTGGTTAGAGACCTAGAGCTGGTGGATTCCAGACACACAATCTAAAAATGCCTTCAGCTTGTAAAGGTGGTCAAACATGTCTGCCAAAGGTCAACTGCCACTGAACTAATTTTTATACAGTAAACCTTAAAAGAATTTCTCAACCAGGTATAACCTATCTGCACTGGTTTTACAAGGACCTGAAAACTGCACAAAAACGACAATACACTCAGACAAGCCCACAGAATCCAAAGTGAGCAAAAATTCGAACTTTTGCCAGTGTGCACCTCCTACACTTTCTAAAGACTGCGTCTCAAGCCCAGGTAGGTAGCAAGTTTAAATAGATTTTAACCTAAACAAAAACATTTTAGAAACAGCCTTTAACGTTGTCTTAGCAAGTTCAGAGTATTTAACCATTGCTTTGACAGACCAACCTACAGGAGAAGTAGGTGCACTTAAACTTCATTCTCAATGTCACGTAAGAACTTGCTTCCTTTGATTAAATGGCTGCCGAAGAGTTTGTCTGATTAGTCACGACCGCGTGCCTGGCTACTCTAATTAATACATAGTGTTGTGCTCAGCATTTTCTTCTAGTTTACGAATGTTACGAGAGCAGGCAAATAGTGCCCCCCTCAAATCCTAGCCCCTGCCACGGAACCTGTGAGGAGGGCATGCTACAGCGGCAGCAGGAAGGTAACAGAGTCACAGCAAAGTAAGCTGGCAATGGAGAAAGTCTCAGAAAGGGAAGTGGATCATAACGTGCCGTCACACAGCAGGCCACAGACAGAACACACACGGGACGCCCAGGCGGGCTGGGAAGATTCTACACCAGAAAACGCCCGGGGAGCTAGTTATCTGAGCGATAGGAGACTGGTGGTTTAGCTCTATTTCCTTCAAAGGGGACAAGAAAGAAACTTTTTACAAAGATTAGTCTGACTGAGAAATGTGAAAACAGAGTAAGATGTAAAACTTGCGTTCTTAATTCAGTAAAAAAGGTAGGCTGCAGATACCATTACTCCTGACTCCTCTAAAAATCATTCCTAGAAACGGCACAATATTTACTGAAAAATAAAAGTACAGGTCCATATTATAAATTGCTCTCTGTTTTAGAAATCAAGGGGTTAAATTAAACTACTCCATTCAAAACATTTCATGGTTTTTCTCCTTTCCTCAACTGCTTTTTGTAGAAAAACGTCCTTCCTACATTTGATATTGTGATGGGTATTATGCAGAAAATCTTTGTTAAATTTAATGTTGAAAATTGCTTCTATTTTAAGATTTACTTTTAACACACTGACAAAATTTAAGCAAGTCTGATTAAAAATTCAACATCTTAAAACACCAAGTAAAAGTCAAACTTTGTTTTTAAATAATGCAAAGAAAAAAATAACCTATCGTTCGTTTCCAGAACTGTAGCAAAGTGATAAGAAAAAAATGTTAATTGTACACATTTTCCTAAAAGCTCCCTTTTCCTGAAGGTAAATCTGAAAACTCTGTAGCTACAGAAGAAAGGTTAGTGCCCAGTAAGACTGGTGGTCCGAAGTGAAGAACGCCCAGGGCAGAAGCCCCCCCAAAAGCCGCTGTAGAACCGGAGTGTGGCCAACAGGGAGAACACCGTCCTCGAAGGAAGAACTCAAACCCGAACACAAACCTCCAGGCAACACACGTTTGCTTTTTGACTGACTAATCACCGTATATCAAGGTTTCTACCTCAGGTAAAAAAATATGTATGTAGATGGCTTAACTTAATCAAAACCTATTAGGCACTACACTAGCTAGACAATGAAATATGATAATGAGATGCAAAGGAGGAGATGCCTGTGAAGCGGCTGATACAGAGAAAAGTAAAGATGAGAGGCTGAATCAGAGAAGCCTGCCCGCAATAAAGCCCTCCCGCCATCTGCAGGCGGCAGGGCCTGCTCACTAGAAGCGGCGGCAGCCCCGACGGCACATTCTCAGGCTCCTAGCGCTCACTGACCAGCTGGGGTCCCGTCCAAGCGCGGACTGGGACTCAGAGCCCCGAGACGAGCCGCCCGCTGTGGGTCCGGCGCCGCTGGCCGAGGCCCACATCGAGCGGCATAAGTCTCAGGGCCAAGACCACGCGCCGCAGCGGGAGCAAACCGGGCAGGGCAAGAGCTCAGCAGTCGGGGTGGCGGGGGCTGCAGAAGATCTGCGAGAGCTTACATTTGCGTCTGTGTCAGAGGAAACTACGCTTTACCACATTCTCACAGGAAACTTGCGTTATTTCTGTCATCAGAAAAAAGTAAGAAAAAAGGCAACAGGCAGACATGCTTCGACATGCAAGAACTCAGGAATATGGTGCCCATGAGCCCTTCCAAAAACTATTTGGTGGAAAAAACCACACCAATCAAGCGATGAATCAAAATAAGTAGTTTAGAAATGGTGATTCAGTTGTAAAAAGATTAGTCAACAGTGACTCTTCTTAAATACAGAACTAAGACTAAACTACAGGCATTAAAATTACAAACTAGGATGTAAATATTATCAGCCTTGGCAAGGGGCAAAAATTTATAAAATAATAAACAACCGTATGATAAGCAAGCAGTAAAAATAAAATGGCACAACCGTGTGGAATCCACTAAGAGGTCAAATAGGATCAGGCCATGGCTTGGGAAACACAGAAGTTAAAATAAATCCAGAAACAGATCTTACTCCATCACAGAAACTAAAATTTGAATCAGAGACCTAATTGTAAAACCATGAAAGTCCTAGAAGCCAACATAGGGGACAATATAGATGACCTTGAGTTTGGCCTCTAGATGACCTCTAGATGACCTCTAGAAACAACACCGAAGACACGAAGCAGGAAAGAAACATTCGGAATCTGGATTTGATGAAGACGAAGCCCTCTGCTCTGCAAACGCACCGTAGAGAGGCCGAGGAGATGGCCCGGGCCGGGAGAACCTGGCTGCAAACGGCGCGTCTGAGGGAGAACTATTGTATTTTGCCTTGTGTGATGCGCACTTTTTGCCCACATTTTTGAGGGAAAACAAGGGTGCACATTCCACACGGGTGCAACAACGCCACGTTTAATGCACACAAAGTGTGGGTGCCTGTTACACACGGGAAGGCCTTATGCACAACAAGACACAGTGTTACCCAAAACACACAGAGAAATCTTCAACGGACGCCCCTTCTCTGTCCTGGGACGTTCTGTCCACAGGCCACATACGGAGGCTGTACCTCCATCTGCAGATGCGGCGATCGAAGGTCAGAAAGCTGCCCTCGGCCGGGGGGCTGGGCCGGCGGGAGTGCGGACCAGCAGCAGAGGCGCAGCGGTCTGGCCCCAGGCGAGGCAAGGCAAACGGGAGGCAGCCGATGGATGTCTCCCTCTCTTTCTCCCTCCCTTCCTGTCTCTCTAAAAAATAAATAACATCTTTTTTAAAAATCAGCAAATTTAAGGAGTAATAGAAGTAGAGCCAGACTGCTTTATTCCTAAATCTTATTTTCTTTCAGATAACCCTAAAAAAAGTATGAATAATCTCCTCAGTCTGGCACAGAATATTTAACTTAGCACCCAACACATCTTTTCAGTGTTAATAAAAATTGACAAAAATATTTAAAATTTCCTTAAATTCTTTACATTAAACCTCTGATCCTAAAAGTTCATTGCTTGTTGCTATTTTTTGCATCGAAGTGGTAGAACATGACCGTCTGAGTTGGCCATTAAATCATCGGCCATTAAATCAAAGTATCAAGAAAAGAGGAGCAGAGAAATCAAAGAGGAAGAAAGAGTGTCAAAACAGGCTTTCTAAATCTTTTTTGTTGGTGTTGTTCTTAATATATTTTTTATTCTTTGTTCCCTCTTGTCACTTTTTTCCTCACCCTTTTTATTTCATAGCACATATTATTAAATAATAGAATTTTGGTAGCACAGTTGAAATTACTGAAACTATGTCAGTCAAGACTACAACACAGTTACTACTGCAAGTCTCACAATCTAGATAAAAGCATCTATGCCCTGGCCAGGTAGCTCAGTTGGTTAGAATGTCGTCCACAAAGATACACTAAGACACACCAAGATTGGGGGTTCGGTCCCGGGTCCGGGCACATACGAGCCCAACCTGACTATGTTTTACACTCCCTCAGAACGTAAGGTCACCACACATCCCAGCAGATGTTTGCCCCTCTTGCCCCATCCTGGCAGTAAGCCACGCTTTTGAACTTCATACAGTACACTGTGCCCAGCCCCACAGTGTGACACGGCCCATTCACTCCGCACTCCCGCTGACGAGCACAGCAGGTGAGGGCCCACACTCGCACACGCACCTCAGGACAGAAATTCTAAAGCAGATCAAACTCGGCAGCAAGCTGTGAAGAGCTGACGCCGCGCTGAACAGAAACAAGCACACTACTTGGGACAGAAGAAATTTTAAAAACAAGTTTAAAAAATCACTCGAGAGAGACTTACTACATTATATGATTGACGTCTCTTTGCTAGTCAAATAGAAAAGTAATGAAATTTATGGGAAATAAATGCCACATTAAAATTTATGGAGCCTTATTCAAATGAAACTATACTCCACTGAAAGTTATAATGTGTCTTCGTAGACATTACATCTGAAACCAAATCATTTCAGTTATTTCAAAGAAGGATGGAACACATGAATTAACGTACACTTTAACTAATTTCTCTCCAACATTTAACATTTTAGTTTCCTGTTAGCACAATCTGAACCACCTGAACTGCCTGTCACTGAGGCTCCTGGACGCAGCGGCCCGCGGCTCCAGGCTGGCGCTCCAGTGTGGCTGTGACAGAGGGCTCCGGGGAGGCGGAGCGGGGGTGGGGGGGCAATCCAGAAATGATCTGTGTGGGCGTAGCAAAGCCACAGGCCCACTGGCTCCCACCAGAGCACCTACGAGGTGGTAAGGAAGCGCGGCACGCGGCGACCCACCGCACAGGGCGCTTCGGGTGCGCGTGCCAGAAAGACTGACCGCCCGGAGGCCGTGGCGTCTGGGCCTCGTGGTCAACACACACCACCCAGCACCCAGTGCTCCACAGCGCAGCCAACAGGCGCACTGGTTTGGCGGCCCTTTCTGCCCTTCAGCTGCATGTTCGCACCGTCACCAGCACCTGGCAGCTGATGGACCGCCGGCTGACAAACTGCTCACTGCCCAGGACCACTCCCGGCTCTCCTCAGCGCCTTCACTGGCTCCTGCCCCTTCCCCAAATTCTTGAAATTGGAAGTTGTCCACGGTCCACTTTTCCTCACTTTGGGGACCTCATTTGGCCTTAATAGTTTTTAAATTCCACCAAAATTTTCTAGGACTTCAAAATCTTTGTGTCTACTCTAGGTAAAACAAACAGAACCCCCTAGACTTTTCTGGACCCCGGATGTACACCCCCAACGGCCCCCTGACAGCCCCATGGGGGGGCGCTTCACAGCGGAGCCCCTGCCCTCCTCCCACACCACCTGCCCACAGCTGTCCCTCCCTGGTGGCAGACCGCTCTGCCCTTCCAGGGACTCGGCTCAAAAGCCTGAGGACACCCTTGACTCTTCCCAGCATGCGACAGACCTCGGGTCACCAGGAGGTCGTGCGGTGCCTCCTAAACCGCGTCCAGAATCCACCGGCTCCTCACAGCCTCTACCAGTACCACGCGGTCTAAGCCACCGCTCTCTCTCACCTGGATCACTGACGCAAGACCCTCCCACCTGGAAACGGTCTCCCTACCTCCAGCCTTGCCCCTCTGCCCCATCTGCACCCCCAGTATGTTATGAGCACACGAACCAGAGAAGCCCAGTTCAAGTGCGTATCGGATCACGTCACTCCTCTGCTCCATCCCCTCCCCACCGGCACCCCCTACGCATCCCGGTGCTGTATCTTATCCCCATCACTCGGTCTTCGTCTCCCGCTGCACGGCCTCCTCCTCCCAGGTGGCCAGGTGACTCCTTTGGGCCTCTGCCTTAAACTGCTTTGCTCCTGGACACCCACGTGACTGATCACCCCTTCCAACCTCTGCTCTTCTCTCTGGTCCCTCCTCAATGAGGCCTGCCCCCCCCCCTCGGTCTGTAGGTGGCCAGCGCTTGCCCACAGACCCATGCACTATGCCCAGCTAATCCTTGCTCATTCCACCCCTCCTCCACTTCCTCTTCCCCCCTCCCCCATTTCCATCTGTTGTTCCATAGAATGTATTACTTTCTAACAGGTGAACACAATTTACTCATTTATTATGTTGCAGCCTCCCCACCACGCACCCCCGAACTGGAAGGTAGGAATTTTTGTCTGGTTCAATGATGTATCCCAAATACGTAAAACAGTGCCTGGCACATAGAACGGGCTCAATAAATACTGGTTGAATGAATAAATAAATCAGAAAGCAATAGAACTATGGACTTCTGAGTAGTATCATCCAAAGCTAGGCAGATACAATAGAACAAAGCTTCTTAACGCCCTCAGAGAACACGATTAGCATTTAGAGCTCTGAGCCAAGACAAACCATGCTAGGCATCGCGGGCGCAAGGGCGACACAAAGTTCAGAAGCAAGCGTGCTCTGGTGCGGAGCTCCTGGAGGCTGCGCTCTTCAGACACAAGGGAATGGGCAGGGACGGAGGACAATGCGGGCCGCAGCAAACGGCAGACCTCGGCCCACACGAAGGTAATGGAACCCGGACGGCAGAGAGCGGCCACTGCGCACTGCAGGGAGAAGGCAGTGCGAAGGGGCGCCCGAGCAACTGGGGCATTCCGACAAGCGGTAAGGCAGGCAGGGTAGCCTTAGCAGCAAGCACAGAGAAAACAAAGCAGAACAACAACTAAATGAAGACAAGTACGAACTACCAGGAAAACCGTACGATTGCAAACTAAACGGCGCAGGAGACAGGGAACAGACAGCAGCCTCCCTCCAGGCGCGCAGCCCCGTGCCATGCCACGGAGGAAAAGGGGACGGGAGCTGTCATGGCGGAAGACAGCGAGCAGGTCCCAGCGCCTCTCCCTCCCCTCGCGGCTTCTCACTGGACCTCTCGATGACACCTTTAACCTGCCACTGTACCGCGCTCACCAGCAAAGACGACGCCCCACTGACAGCTTCACCCAGGCCTCCTACAGTGCACACAGCAGAAGCTGCTGAATGCTGACTTACCGTCTCCTGCCCTCCCATTAGAGAGAACAAGGGACCTGCACCTGGGCACTGTCCTCTCACCTTCAAGACCTCACACCCCTACCAACCCTCTCCTCTGGCTTCAGTCTCTCCCTCTCTGCTGGTGCAGTCCCTCTAACAACCGAACGTGCTGGTCCACCTCCCACCTGCCTGTGACCCAGGTCCCCGGCTGGCCTCCGCCTCACTGGGTCATCTGGACGTCTCTCTGAGTCCTCCCGTCCCACCGAGTGGAAACTGCTGTGGCGCAGCCACCCCTCTGTCCCATCCCCCTCCAGTCTTTCCCGTCTGGGTAACAGCACCAGGATCCACCCAGCTGCTCAAGCCAGAACCTACTTAATTCCTTCTTTCCCTCGCCTCTAATACCTAATCCACCAGCAAGCCCTGTTAATTCTGCCTCCAAAATATATCTCAGGTCCACCCACTTCTCTTCAACTCCACTGCCACCACCTTAATCCAGCTCATACTCAGCAACTGCCTGCTCACGGAGACGGCCTTCCGACCAATCCGCTCTCCAGACAGGGGATAGAGTGCCAGAGCTGAAAGAGGGTTATGTTCCTCCTGTGATTAAAACCTTCTGATGGCTTCTCAGCTCCAGGTTCAGTTCACAGGCCCTACCTGGCCCTGCCCAGCCAGTCCCCTCACCCACGTGCAACACTCGCTGCTCCGAGCTCCAAGAACGGTCCCGGTCATTTCTGCCTTGGGGCCGGGGCCTGCACCTGCTCCACGGATGACCTGAGGCGTCAGCGGTCCCTCCTTCCCAGGCCCAGCTGGTTCCTCGCCCTTGACCCGCAGCCCCTGTGTCACCACCTCTGACAGCAGGCCTCGTCCTGCCCCGTCACTCTTCACTCCCGCCCTGCTGACTCCTTACAGCACATGTCACCGTCTGCAATTCTGTTTATTTCCTTCACCAGACTGTAAGTAGTCATACTGAGAGAAGTAAGTGACTTATTCAAGAACTAGTTTTTAAAAATTACGGAAGCACTTTCTTCGCATTGGAAAATGTGCTTTTATATGCAAAAGCAGGCAGCACCCCTGCTCTCAAGGGGGCTCATGTCACAAACACGAGAAAGTGACAGAGCCCGAAAGAGCCAAGAGACACTTCCAGGCCTGACAGGTCTGACACTCAAGAACTGTCCTCCCAACCATGGACGGTGCCTGCAGCTCCGGTAGTGGGGGGGGGGGCACCATATACTTAATAACTGTTCATGTGCTAATGGGGCTAAGGCTGACAGGTAAGTCATGCTCCCAAAGTGGCACAGACACGTGAGAGACTAAGAACAACCGTGAGCAAAGGCGTGGAGATGTTAAAGCACAGACAGGGTTGAAGAAACAAAAGAGAACCCAATCTGATCAGGCAGGGCAGAGAGAAAAAGCTACAGAGGATAAAGCTGGAAAAGCATATTGAGGGCAATGCGAAGGTATCAGTCAGTCATTCAACAAGCCTACACTGAGTGCTAACTACAGGCCACAAAAATGCTGAACCCTAGACAAACAAGGGCGATCAAAACAGTCCCCACAGAGATCGCAGGCTACTGGTGGGGAGTGGGGGTGGGGGGTGTGCAGTACAGACAAAATGACAGTTTGGGACACACATCACAGCAGAGAGCGCCCTGGGGATGGAGAGATGACACCCCACTCACGGTGGGGGTCCAGAAAGAACATCCCACGTGAGCGAGGCTGAAACCAGAGCTCAGCAGGAAGAGACAGCGCAGTGCACACGGCACCAGCAAGCATGCAGCAGAAAACGGTAGGGAAGCACTGAGAGCCAGCTCGGGAGGGGCTGGGCACTTCCTGTCCACGCCAGGGAGCTCTGCAAGTCCCCTGTGGCAGAAACCCCCCCTTTCACTGCAGCAGGCAGAACTGCACGGAGCACAGAGACCAGAGCAGGCAGACGACTCAGAAAGCAGAAGAGAATGACTGAATGAATGTGTGAAAAGGAGAGAGATGGGGGAGGGAGGGGGAGGGAGACAGGGAGAGGCCGCAGAGCAATGCCAGATTTGAAGTAAACAGGAGAAAAGCCAGGGCTTGACCAGTACCTGGATATACAGGGTGAGAGGTTGGACAGTTAGAAGAGTGGACATGCAAATCTGAAGTGCCTTGGGACATAAAAGTGGATACATTACGTTTGTTGAAACTCATGATATACAATATCAAGAGAGAAGAGAACTAGAGCACGGCCCTGGCTGGTCAACATCAGCGCTGACACTGAGGGTAACAATGTATCGCTCTGGCGGAGGGCGCTGGTAGCAGGGAAGGCTCCGTGTGAGTGGGGACAGGGAGTGTATGGGAAATCTCAGTACTTTCTCTTTTCCTATGAATCTAAAAATGCTCTAAAAGATAAATGTAAAATAAAGTTAATAAAAATGCTCTAAAAATAAAGAAATTTTAAAAAATGATCTACAGACAAGAGAATACGTGAGTCTAGAGTTCAGCAAGCAGAGATCTGAGCGTCCTCAGTGCGCAGTCAGTAATGGGTCACAAACAAGTGTGTACTGACTAGGCGCTGACGATAGAATAGGGACCACAGCCCCTGCCCTTCTGCAGCAGACGCTCTAGTAACTATATCCACGGAGAACCGAATGACTGGCATTTAAAGTGCATTAGAAAAACTGCTGTTTGAAAGAAATCATTAAAGAAACAGTATACAAAAGAAAAATTTATTGCCAGGTGTTTTGGTGGTTGTTTTTGGAGAGGGCATATGGGGAGTGGGAGGGAGTCTGGGGGTTTCATATATTACGTTTGCAGTGAGGTCTATACAGAAAAATATCCAGCATTTAAACATTTTACAAGGGGTGTGCAGAAAATCTATAATTATAATCAAAAGTCTGTAACAGATCTCTTCAAGAAGAAAAACCTGCAATCTTTAGAAACTGGGCATATCGACTGCTTTAAAGTGTAAGTGGTCACTCTGCAAAGGGACCAAACACTGCGTGACCCTCATAACGTAAGACCCATTTTCAAAACACCGAAAATAAAGACCTATTCTTCCAACCAGCCACTATCGCCACAGCTCGCTATTTCCTTTGTAACGCCAATTAATTTCAGCCTGGTTATAGCATTCTTAATTGCAGTATTAAAGAGTATTGCTCTACAGCAATTTTATAAAAATTTCCCAAAGCTTAGAGGCAACAGATATTATGCTGAATTGAAACAAATTCGTTTCTGAATTTGGAGTCTGTGAAACACTTATCCTGAAAAGTTCCATATCTCCTCATTTACTGCGCTCCGGCTTGATACTGTTATTAAACGCTGCTGAATTACGCGGGGTGACTGCCAGGGGTCGTGTAGCCCAGCGCGATGGTGCAGCTCAAGGAGTCGGTGGGCAGAGCAAACCTGACGGGCGCGACCGCCCGTCCCGGGCCCTGAGGCCCGCGTCCTTACTCTGCAGCACCAGAAGAAATCACACGGCTCGTCCGAGCGACTCCACGCCCCAAACTCCGCGGGTCCCGGAGCCCCGACCCCGGGGGAACTTCCGAATGCCACCGCCTCGCGTCGCCTGTCACGCGACCGCCGAAACCTCTTATTTTCGTTTGTTTTAAAACAACAAATGCACTGAGAGAAAAACCCCAGAACTAAGGCTCTGCAACGTGACTCCACAAATTCTGGCCGAAGCGCTTCCAGCGCCCGTCCCGCCGGGGCACCCTTCCGAGCTCGGCCGCGCGGCCCGGGACCACGGCCGGGCCGGGGCGCGGCGCGGAAAGCGCCCCCCGCGCGGGGCCCGGGACGCCGCGGCGACGGCCGCCCCAGCGACGCGGCCCGGAGGCGGGCGCGCGGGCTCGGGCGCGGGAGGCGCGCGCGGCGGGCGGGGGGCGGCCGCGCTCAGCTGACCTCCGCCATGTTGGCCGCGCACCCGGCCCCGCGCAACAAAGGCCCGCGCGGGCCCCGCCGGCGGGGGCGCCGGCCCGGCCCGGCCCGCCTCCCGGGCGCGCGGGGCCGCCCCGGCGGCGCAGGCCCTTCCCCGCCCGCGCCGGCCCCGCGCGCCGACCCCTCCGCGGGCCGCGGGCGGCGGGGGGCGGGGGCGGCGGCGGCGGGAGGGAGGGGCGGGGGGCGGCGCTCGGCGGCCGGTCGGGCCCAGACAAAGGCGCGGGGCCGGGGGCCGCCGCCGCCGCCGCGGCCGGGCCCGCGAGTCCCGCGCCCCGAAAGCCCCCCGCGCGGCCCCTCCCTCCACGCCGGGCCCCACTTACCTGTGGGCGGAGAGCGCGCCTCGGACCGCGGCCCCGGCTCACACGCGCTCCGTCACCGCCGCCGACCCCCGCCGCCGCGGGCAGCGCCGCCGCCTCTCCCCCGCGCCGACGCCGACGGGACGCTCCGGGCCGCCGCCGCCGCCGCTCGAGAGCGCGCCCCGCAACGGCCGCCCCGGCTCCCCCCTGGCCGCCGCCGCCGCCGCCGCGCCGCGCCGCGCGTCCTCGAGCCCGCCGCGCGCGCCCGCTAAATACCACACACTGCGGCGGCCGCCATGGGGAGGCGCGGCCCCGCGCGCCGGCCGCCCGGGGGCGGGGCTTCCCGCGCGCGCAGGCGCAGAGGCGCTGGCGCGGCCGGCGGCCCCTGGCGCGAGCTCCGCGGCGTGGCTCTCCGAGGGCGGCGGCGGGCGCTGTGGCTCCGAGCCTCGCGCCCCGCGGACGCCGGCGCGTCCCGCTCGGGCCCGCACACGCCGCCCGCGGGGAGGAGCGGCGCCTGCTCGCCGCCTCGGGACTTTGCGCGCCGCCCGCGGGGCTTTGTCCGTGGCCCGAGGGGTCGCTGGGCCGGGAAGGCGACCCGAGCGCCGCGCGTCCGGTCTCGTTTGCTGGTCTCGCTCAGTGCCTCCCGGGGCCCTTCCCCATCCCGCTCTCTCCCAACGGAAAACGCGCTGCCGCGGACCCCACCCTGGAGGGCCCGGGGTCAAGCCCCGCCCTTAGGTTAGAGCTGCCTGTACCCCCCAAAGCGGGACGAGTGCCTAATGTTTGTCTGCAACTGAAAACCACGCCTCTGCCCCCGTGTCCTGGTCTGGAAGCTGAACGGGACTCTGCTGTCTTCCCTTTCAATGAAAAAATAAAAGGAAATGCCATTCACGACTCTTTATGGATACAATGTATTATGTATACCTGAGCGAACGCCAGTGTCTGAGACGTTCATGAACCCTGATTAGACCCTCTATGGAAACAGTATTCTACGGGGAAACAAAGTTACTTTTTATATATTAGAGACCCAGAGAATTACTTCCTCTTCGTTTCTAGCCTCCCCACCATCAGGAAATCCTTCCCGTGGGAAGTTTTTAAGCAAGCGGTCCCCTGACAATCCCCTCAAAGGTTAGCTCGAAAGCCTAAGGCTCAGAGTCGGGATTACCTTAGGTACCAATGAAAACTGCTACGTGATTTCCAGCCTCCCCCAACCAATGGGCGGACACACTGTGTCCGTGTCGATACTGTTAATTCTCTTCTCTACCTTATACTTTGCACACTGTGGCACTGTGACCATTATAATGCACGTCCAAACAGTGTTTCTTGGTGTCTGGGAAGTTTAAAAAAAAAAACAAAAAAAACCTCATGTTCTTAGCCACAAGTTATACTGCCAATATGCTGATCCCCAAAGCCCAAAAGTCATTTGAAGAACTTGTGTGAGTTATTTCGGTGGGTGTAGTGATTGATGTTGTGATTGATGGTGTTATCGTGCATTTCTTGAGCTATAAATGTTTGTAGAAGGGTTCTACCGCGTTCGGTCATACGCTGTGCTTGGTCATGTGCTTACCTAGTGAGGAGGACCCATTCATTTATTCATTTGACATGCCAGGCACCGGGCTAGGTTCTGGGAATACAGAGCTGCCAGCCCCGCACTCATGGAGTATATGCGTCTGTAGCGGGGAGGGGCACAGACATTAACCAATCTCACAAATAAATGTATCATGACAACTGTGAAACGTGTTTAAAAAAAAGGTGCCTGATGCTAAGGCATAAGAGGCCAGGTATCTAACAGGACAGGTGACTAAACAGAAAGTGTAGGAGGAGCTGGCCGAGCTGGGAGTGGTGGAGAGCGGGGGACATGAACGGGGGAAAGCACTGTAGAAGAAACCCTGGCATGGTCAGGAGATTGCTCAATTCCAGGAACTGAAAAAAGTGCCCCCGCCAACAGTGGGATTTTTCCCTTAGTGGGAGGGGTCAGGAATGGAAGGGCACAAGCCAGGGATGTGGGGTAGGCAACGATGCTGAGGCTGATGGAATCGGGGGGGTCCAGGGTGGGCTGGGCTTTGTGGCCCAAGGGACCCAAAGTGCATAACGGACAATACTTTGAGGCTGGCAAGGCCTAGAAAGTGTTAGCTGAGGAAGGAAGTTGGCAGTGAGCCTTGGCTGAGGGGGGACATTTCCAAGGCCAGCGTAACTTACGTGAAGGGGCAGTCACCAAAGAGAATAGTTGCATCCATTCTGAATAGGCGTGACGGGCAGGCGGGGGACTTGGCTGAGGGGGTTGACTAAAACGAGAAAAGACTGACCAGGAACAACGTTTCTGTGCAGGCAAGAAATGAAACTCCGAGCCGAAGAGGCGGCGATGGGTGTGGAGAGGGGGTCTCGGCAGAGACCCTGGAGAGACAGCCACACCTGGAGGGGAATGGGGCCGGGGGGCGGGTTTAGGGAGGGTAGGATGTGAAGGTGGGTGAGGAGCGGGGCTGAGGATACGAAGATAATAGTACTAGCCGGCGTTTTCAAGCATCTGCTCAGGGCCAGGCCCACACACGACCTTGTCAGTCCTTGTGTGAAGTGACACCCTTATTACCCCCATTCCATAGGTGCGGCAACTGAGCACAAAGAGGTCAAATAGCTTGCCTCAGGTGACCCAGCCGCTCGGGGGCAGGCCAGGACTCAAACCCAAGCCCCCAGCTCTGTGGCTCTGCTGGAAAGCCTGCTCTGAGACCTGTAGCTTGGCAAATGGTGGAAGACAGGGGGCACCTGGAGAGGAAAGGCAAATTCTGGCTTTGCAGGCCTTAGGTGTGAAGTGCCCCTGGGGCCAGGCAGAAAAGGGCTGGAAATACAGAGATTGCAGGTCACTGCCCAAGGGTTGGGGTGGGAGGGGAAGTGAGGGGAAGGGAGGGGAGGGCGGGGCTGGGAGGGGTTGTGTGTTCCAGGAGTCACAGAATCTGGAATCAGAGAGGACAGGGGTTTGGCGATTTTAATTCAATGAAGGCAAAAGTAGACTTTACAAGTACATATTTCAAAGACAAGTTGGATCTCAACCAACTGAATGAGAAAGGGCAGACATGAAGCAGACCACGACACACACACAAGGGGGGACACACAATGGCATCTGATGTTACCAGGGGCAGGTTCTACACTCCACCCTTAAAGAAAAAAAAGCAGTGCAATTATTAAAAATTATGACATCAAGATTACCCTTGAAAATCCTTTAAATTACCCATAAACTACAGTATCCATTGTTTGATTTATAGAACCCTGTACCCAGTATATTTGTATAAATGTCTGGCATAGAGTTTGCTCAGACAAAATACAGTGTTACAGCATCCCTACTCACGCTACTTAACCTGCACTTTTTCTCTCACGTTTTCTTGGGTGGGGGAAGGCTAACAGAGTCCAGTTTCGCTCCCATTTGGAGGTAAATTTTCCACTTTCACAAACAATGCACTGGGACCAGCCACAGGGTTGTAAAAGATACAGTTCTCCCTTTCTTGGCCCCGAGGGAGAAAGCACCGTGGAGGTCCAATGTCAAGGTCGCCTGCTCCTCAGAACCTCTCGACCTCTCTGCAAACAGTGTAATGGATTTGACCAAAGAGAATTTGCCAGTGTGGCCATTACAGTTCCGACACCCCACTTTGCCAAAACCAAACTTTGGCTCCCTCAGACCACCCCCCACCCCTGCCCCACCCAGCAGCACTGTGTCTATCTGGGAATGACAGAGGGTCCTCATCTGGCCTGCTGCTGACAGTCAGGGACTTAACCTTATAAACTGGTGGGTTCTTAGGAACTGCTGAGTGCCCAGGACAAAGTGTCCCCTGAAGACGGCACGTGCCAGTCAGTCTCTGAAGTGTTGGGCCTTTCACGTCAGTCACTTAGGAGCAACTTCTGCCTCTGGAATTCTCTCACTTGCTTTGCTTGGCTGGGTTTGCGCCTGCTCTTCTGTAGAGGAATCCAAACGACTTCCTTCTCCTGCTTCCTTTATACAAAACTAATCTCATCAATTTTCTCTCCCCTCGTGTTAACTACATTTAGGAGGGGTTTCTGCTGCTTGAGTTGATCCCGAATGAATGAACAAATGAATGAATGGGAGGGGCGGGCGGGACACAGACATCACTGCTATCGATTTTAAAGGTTTGAAGGACAACAGCCTCACTGTGAGGTCAGGAAGCATCCTTTTCTGCCCAGGCCGGCAGCTCTCCTCCCTGGACAGTGGACCCACAAAAAAGCATTTTGTAAACTGTGACGTCAACCCAAACCGCGCTCTCTGTTTGATGGAATTGCAGGATGAGCGCCAAATATTGTCAGGCGCAGTGGGGGAATGGTGCAGGGTAGGGAACCTTCCTGGTCCGCTGAGATCGCATTCGGAGGGCCATCCCCTCTACTGCAAATGGAACAGAACGTGCTCGTCCTGCAGCCGACGCTTCGGAAATGCTCCAGAAATAGCAGGCGACTTTATTTTCCCCTTTCCTTAGGAATAAAGCAAGCACTGGTGATAGCGTCTATATTTGGCTCCTGTATGAATTCACATGAACTCCACACTTAATATAGGTCAACTACCAACTCACTGGCGTCCTCTCAAAAACAGCTCTGCTTCCCACGGTGCCTGGTGAGATTTTTCCAAGAGACGAAGTGGAAGTAAATGGGCCAAGAGGGACGCGTTCTGACTTCCTTCACTGGTCTGTGGCTTTTGACAATGGAACCATGCTTTCAAAACTAGATAACACTATGTCTTTTACATGGGAATTCCCTGGAAACACACACACACACACACACACTCACACATACACATTTCTTCTCTCTCTTACCTTTTCTTCTATGACTATTTTTACACTGAAGAGCACTCACACACCGATCTAGCCAGATCCTTGAGCACATGGGTGTGGCTGATTGAAGAAACATGCATTAAAGTTAGACATATATATAAACATGTATAAATTACATTTTATATTTTTATTTATTATATTTATATATTTTATAGGTCTATATTTCAGGTATATACAATTCTAACCTCTGTTTCATCCCTCCAATACAGAAATGCAATGCTATAGTAACTTTTCAAATGCTCCCCAAAGCTCAAATGCACCCTTAGCGCGACTCTCCCTCCTGCCGGTCACCAGTGCCCTTTATCCAGAGCAGAAACCCTGCCTTGGTTCACGCCTCGTCCTGCTGCTGACCTCCTCGGTAGCTTTCTGCAGGGGTCTTCGCAACCCCTGCAGTGCTGGAAGGCCCGTTCCTCAAACTCCTCCTCCGTGAAGCTGCCGTTAGTTCACTGGCTCGCTCGATGAAGGTGTCAGTGCCGACCAAGGCAGCCTCGCTGTCCTCTGCCAGGAGTGTCCAACCATTTGGCATCTCTGGGCCACACAGGAAGAAGAGTTGTCTCGGGCCACCCATTCAATACCTGGCGACATGTAATCCCACACCCAAATCTCATGATGTTTTAAGTAAATTGACGATCTAGTGTCGGGCCGCATTCGTAGCCGTCCTGGGCTGCCTGCCGCCCGCGGGCTGCAGGTGGGACACCCCGGTCCTACACCATCAAAGCAAGGTGTCCTCTGCACGGGTCACACACGGTCCCGGGTAATGCCGTCAAGGTTGGCAAAACCCAGTGAAGACAGGACAGATGATTTCCGAGTGATTGATGTCCACACGATGGCTGCACGACAGACCAGTTCTCAAGACCAGGCCAGGCCCTCCTGGGCCGCTCACGGGCCGTTCCTTTCGAAGCAGTCACAGAGGGCCCTCGCCTAAGAAACTACCTCCGTCTTCTCTTACGCGAGACCACGAATCCCCGTTTATCATTTGGCTTCAGAGGAGAGCTCAGAGGGCATTAGCACCCCCTGCACAGCCTAGCTCTGCGTGAAACCCGAGGGCCTTTCTCAGTGTGAAAGTGGGAGGCGCTCCGGCCCTCAGACAGATTTCCATCAGCCGTGCAGAGGGAAGGCAGGCCCTGGCCTGTCAGACACGCCTGGAGCGGAGGACAGGAGTATTTCCTCTGTCACACACCTGTTGCCAGTTGTGCACTGTCGGGGGCTGGTGGTTGCCTTGAACACACTCCACCTCACGTGGCAGAAAAGAAATGGGAGACAGTGCATGAGCACCCCCAAAACGAGCCCGGAACTAATTGCAGAAAGTGCCCTGAAGCCCGAAGGACCAGGCATCGCATTAACCCACGACGGTTTTTTTTTCCTCCTCAACTTTAATCTATTTCTTCAGGGAGAAGGTTACAAGCTAGGCACTACATTTTGCTAGAAAAGCACTTAGGTTTGCAGTTGCCTGGTAGTCCGTGGGGGCGGGTGACAGTAACAGCACTCAGTTTCCACACGTCCCTCTAAGTCATCTGAAACGCACCCGGTATCTGCCTGGGGCTTTTGCACATCCCTGCCCCTCCCCGACCCCCAAACACACACTTGCTCCTTCCATGGGTCCATGTCTTTCCTTTACAGTCATTAAGATTTAAACTCCTGTTCACGTTGAGGAGGACACTGAGCCGTGCCTCATTCACCGCTGTGTCCCCGCCACGGCCCGGCGCGGAGGCAGCCCTCACGCTTCTGTTGGGCAAACAAAGACACATCAGGCCAGGTTAACACCCCGTCTGTCTGTGGAATCCATCTAGTTTTTCTTTGACGTGTTTTCTGTTCATCATTAGCAGATACTTGTTCCTTCTTTCTCAAAAGAAGTAGCATGGGCTGACCTCCTGACGTGTGCTTAAGTTTATGGGTTCCCTAATTGAAGCTGATGTGAAGAAGGGAGAATTTTCTGGACACGGAAACTCAGAAGGACGGGAGCTCTCCACGGGCACAAACTCACCGGCTCTGGGGTGAGAGTGAGCGTCCACGTCGGCCGGACCCCGAAGCCTCCTCTCTTGGACCGAGCCTGTGTGTTTCATCTGGGTATATGGGTGTCAAAGGGTTTATTGTTATTATTATCATTTTAATCCTTACCCGAGGACATCTTTATTGATTTGAGAGAGAGAGGAAGGGGGAGGGAGAAAGAGAGAGAGACATCAATCAGTTGCCTCCTGTAAGTGCCCTGACTGGGAATAGAACCTGCCAGCTGGTTTGTTATTTTTTAAGATGTATTTATTTTTAAAAGAGACGGGAAGGGAGAGAGAAAGAGAGAAACATCAATGTGTGGTTGACTTTTGCACACCCCCTAGTGAGGACCTGGCCCACAACCCAGGCATGTGCCCTGACTGGGAATTGAACCAGCGACCCTTTGGTTCTCAGGCTGGCACTCAATCCACTGAGCCACACCAACCAGGTGTGGCTGAACCCACCAGCGTTTGGTATACGGGACGATGCTCCAACCAACCAAGCCACCTGACCAGGACGGATCTCTGAAGGTTTACACATGAATTCTTCTCCAGAACCCTCAAATCTTCTTTGAGAATTTCTAAATTCAGGGTTTTCGTATTAATAATTCCAGAAGAATTCATCAAAGTATGTTTTGTGTTATCTGGGCAACTATCTAAAACTCTCTCTGTGACTTGAACAATGAGGTGAGTGAGTGACATTTCGGGTACGGGGGTGCCCCTGGCGGCTCTCAGGATGCGGTGGGTGAACGTGTTCCCGGGAGGGGGTCCGGGTGGGGACCGGGTGGGGAGAGGACGCTGGTTTTCGTTCGAAGTATTTTTAATCACATTTTTCAGAAACAAAGACGTTAAAAGGCTGTGTGACCCTGAGTAGGGACGTGGCTCGGTTGCCACCCTGCCGAGGCCCGAGCGCTAAACCAGTGACCCCGGGAGGTAATTTAACCATTCTGGCTTCGTTTCCTCATCTAAGTCTTCCGGGGTGACTGAGGGTTAAATTAGTTCGTCCACATAAAACCGGCAGATCGGGGCCTGGCGTGCGTAGGCAGAAGAGAGCAAGAGGAGGTGGAGCAATGGAGATGGTTGCAGACAGAAAAATGGCCCCCCAAATGCCCTGATCCCCCAAACCTGTGAATACGCCACCTCGCGCGGCAGAAAGGACTTCGCAGGTATGACCTTGAACTCCCCCAGCGCTGCCAGTGTAACTGGAGGGTCCGTATAAAGAGGGAGAACAGTCCGAGAGAAGGAGACGCGAGGACGGAAGCAGAGGTCAAGGTGACGCAGGAAGCAAATAAGGAACACGGGTGGCCTTCCGAACGCCAAACAGGCGGGGACACGGATTCTCCCACGACAGCCCTGCCGCCCCCTTGACTGTGGCCTGATGAGACAGACTTGAGACCTTCGGCCTCCAGAACTGTACGGTGCCACGTCTGGGTTGTTCTGAGCCCTGGAATGCGGAGCGCTTGTTGCAGCTAGGACAGGACACTGCTGCAGACCCAGGCGCTGAGAGGCGTCCGCCGGCAGAGATTGGAAGAGAAGTGAGAGTCCACACTTCCAGGTGGCACGTCTGGGGACAGAGCACAAAGGTCCCTGGGCACACCTGCCAACCCAGGGAAGACAGAGGGGCCCTGCCCGACCTGGGGAAGGCAGAAGAGGCCATCAGAACTCACTGACTCCACGGTCACGCGGTACAACCTCACGGTCCCCTGATGCTGTTGAAAGAAAGCACGTGCCTTTCAGCCACCGATTCTTCGCGACTGTCCCTTCGGCAGCCAAGAAGAAACTGCTTCTCACGGCTTGTTTCTTAATCAACAGATGCCTCGATTAACCCGGCAGACTGTCCAGCACGGGGTACGTGTGTTCATAGACACATTTCGTTTTTTTTAATAAAAACGTAGTTCTCGAAGACATCCTGAAAAAAAGCACTCCAGCCACAGCATGAGAGCCTTAAGGAGCCGAGGACTCGATTTTTCCCCCCGACACAGAACAAACATTCTTAACAGCCTCACATGCATTTCATCAACCCTCCCCATGGCCAGCGCGAAGGAGACGGGGATATTCACGGGATCTCCATCCCACGGCGGCCTCTCATTTGGTGAGCCTTCCGCCGGCGTGGAAAGGCGTCCGTGCCACCAAGGTTTTAAAGGGCCACCCTGGCCTCTTCGGTCCTCCTTGCCTCATGGAACCGGCCAGCGGAGCAGTTTCACTTGCCATCCCATCGGGCTGCAGGGGCAGGGGAGCGGCCTTCCTCCTTCGGGAGGCAAGGCCGCGATTCCCTCCGAGAAATGACAAAGCTCGTCTGTGCCGGACCTGCGAGACGGGGCTCGTGACCCGGGCCGGCTGCCAGCGGCCACCGGAGCCCCATTCACGCGGTGGAACTGGGGCGCGATGGCTATCGAGAGGCCCTTCTCAGAGCCCGGCTCTCCTGAGGCCCAGGGAGATCAGCAGCTGAATTTCACCTGCTTTTGGCTTTGCCTCTCGGGTGCGTGGGAAGCTCCAGGAAGCCCTACTTTCTGTCTGTTCAGCCCTGCTTCCTGCCAAAGGTTTTGCTAAGACAGACCAGCTGAGCAACCCCACAGACCAAACCAGACTCCAGGCCAGCCGTGCCCCGCGGGTGGGGCCCTCCCCTCCCTCCCCTCCCTCCCTCCCCTCCCTCCCGAGCCTGCCCTCAGACCCGATCTGTTTGCCACAATGGCAACTAGCTGGCTAATACCTTCCACTCCATAGGTTGGGGAGTCCGTGGCCAGAATGAAGTCAAATCCCAACAGCCAGGAAGGAACCGAGGCGTCCAGGAAAACAGCCTGGTGTGTGAGCGCCCTTGGAGGGGCTCCTCCAGGTCCCGCCAAGCTTTTCGGAAGACGGGGCGGCTGGGGGCCCACAGCTTGACTCTGGTGGAAAGACTCCGGGTCAGGACCCCCAGCTGAGCCACTCCCAAATTCCTGGCCCACAGAAAGTGTTGAAAATCTGTGTTTGTTGTTTTAAACTGCTACATGTGGGTAATTTGATATACGCCAATAGATACTAAAGTCAGCAAGAGGAGCCTCCTTGGGGGGGGACCACTAGGGTTTCTCCCTTCTCTAGAAAATCTCAAGAAATTAAAAACCTACAGAGACCCTGGGACTGCCACTCCTACTCTCTGGAGGGGGCAGGGCTGGGGGCAGAGCTCACACAGAGCCAAACCCCGCCACCCTCCCCCTGCGAAGGGAACTTGTCCGCCCCACTGCAAGGCCCCTTCTCCTTCACTCACTTGCCCACCCAGCCACCCAGCCATCCCACAAACACCAATTAAGCACCCACTCCATCCAGCTGCCAACAAAACAGCATGGAGCAGGACAGACCTGTTCTCTGGAGCTCCACTTTGATGGGGAAAGGCAGTGATGAGACAAGCAAGCACATAAATAATTTCAGACAGCCTTGGGTGTTCCAGGGAAAAGGAAGCAGGCGGCAGGGAGATTGATCCAGCGGGGGGAGCAGGGGAGGCTCTAGGTACAGAGTAAGCAGTAGGCCTTGTGGGGGCCAGACAGAGCACAGATGGTTTCCCCAGAGCAGCAACAGAGGGAAGGAGGGAAGAAGAAAGGAAGGGAGGGAGGGAGGAAGGAAGGGTGATGGAGAGTAGGAGGAGACAGGACTCCGAATCATTTCAGACTGATTGGAGGTGTGCGGAACACCTGTGCCGTCCGCGAGGCTGCTGGGATTAAAGCAGGTTGTTCGGAGGTCATCCGTGTGACCGGGGCCCTCTTGGGACCACACACCCTCCAGCACCTTCGCACAAACCTGCAGTCAACTTTCCCTCCACTGCGCTTGGTCTCGGCGCGTCCCCTAGAATACGTGTCCATTTCTCACTCCCGTTGAGCTCACCCCACCCCCCACTCCTGACAGGAAGGACAGGCCGCAACGGGCGCGCAGTAGGGCACCAGGGACCCTGGTGTCAGGGGCCTGGTCCGGCGCATTGGAGTTCGAACGGCTCCCACGTGCGGGGGAGTCCTCGATGTCCCTTTCTTTTGGGGTCAACATGCCAACCGTGGTGATTTTCCAAACATAAACGGAAAAAACACTGGGTTCCTCTACCCCCAGTGTCAATGGTTCCTTCTTGAATTAAAACTGCAAATGTCTCCTGCCCGTCCCAACCCGGGAGCATGAGATTTAGTGGGACGGGCAGGATTGTTACGGGAAAACGGATTTGGGGTATTCAGTCCGCAGCAAGTGGCCCAGGAAAGCGGCACTCGCCTCTGGTGGGTGTAGCAGGAGGCCGGGGCAGGAGGACTGTCAGATCCCTGGCCTTCCTGCGCCAGCTTGGCGAGTGTTGTAAGTCCCGAAGGCCCTGCCAGAGTGCGCCCAGGGCCGCCGCAGGAAGCCAGCGCCCGGGTCGGGGTAGTTTGGCATCTTATTAAAAAGTCATTCGGCAGCTTCCAAATACTTTGTGTAATTCTTTAAACCATGCAAAGTATAGTGTTGGATTTTTTTTTTCTCTTGGAAGGAGTATAAGATCCAAGTGGTCACATTTGTTTTTCATTGTTTTCCTTGCTTTTAGAGAGGAAGGGAGGGAGAGAAACATAGACAGGTTGCCTCTGGTACGCACCTGGACTGGGGACTGAACCCGCAACCCAGGAAGGTGCCCTGACCGGGAATTGAACCCACACCTTTTGGTTACGGACGATGCTCCAACCCCCTGAGCCACACTGGCCAGGCGACATTTTTCTTTCTGGACTTAAAGAACAAGGCAGGACGGGATGCCTCTGCACCCCACAGGGCCTTGCTGTTATGGCAACGAGGACGGACAAACGCCGATTTCCTGACACCCAGGGCCTCGAAGTCAGTCTAAGGATGCACCTCTGTGAAACCCAGGGAGTGAAAGAAAGAAGCAAACGAATACTGTCCCCTCCTGCTCCCTCGCTGGGGCCACACACCAGAGTCCATTAAACTCACTGACGCAGGCCTGCTGGGGAGCTGGCAGGGTCCCAGCAGGGTTAGGTTTCTCCCGCTCAGTCCCCAGCCGGGATCTCAGATATCCTCCCTCCCTGTCATCGAAGCTGGGTCACAGGGGCCCCACGGAATGGTTAGGGACCTGGCAAAGACCCCTAAGCCCGGCCACCGAGAGCTTGGGCCAGTCAGCGCTTCCTCTCTGAGTTTCTCCATCTCTGAAGTGAAGCTGTTGGCCTAGAAACACTTCCTCTCTAATTCTAAAAGAAGGAGGGGGAGGGGGAGGAGGAGGAGGAGAAGAAGGAACAAAAACAAAACCACTCTAGGAAGAGGGCACCTACTCACTGCATACCCACCCTGTCAGCCGCTGTATTAACTTCCGTGACCCTCACGGCTCTGGTAGGCTCTTCCCATTTTATCAGTCGTCTCCCCGCTTTAAACACGAGGAAATGAGGTTCAGGAAATGGAACTTGCCCAACCCGAGGTCATGACAGGCACGCAGGTGGCCGGCCTTCACCCTGAGGTCTGTCTGGGTCCAAAGTCCATTGCTTCACGCCACTCCGCCTCCCAGTCACCCTTGACTTCTTCACCACTTCTTATGACAAGTCCCAGGCACGGCGAGCCTGCTGGGAGGACAGAGGAAGCCACCGTGCCCTCCCCGCCCCCGCCCCCATGCCCCTGTGAGGATTCCAGGGTCTGTGTTTGTGCTCACGGGGCACAGGCTTTGCTCCCCCGCCGCCTCGCTCTCCTGACCACCGTGTGTGTCTACCGCGCCGCACACACCACACACCGGGGGACCCCCTCTTTCACAGGCTCCCCGACCTGCCCTGTGACCCCAGGAAGTAGGCACCATTGTTACCCCTGCTTTACAGAGGACGCAAGAGACCGAGGGAAGTGGAGACAGGCGCCCGGGGAGCCTCGTCTGGGTGGCTGCCAGACCAAGGGTGAGACGGTCACCGGCCGGTGCCGGGCCACGCTCCAAACGCAGGCAGGACGGGCCACTGCTAACACCCTGCAGTCCAGGGACTGAGAAGGTCCCATCACTTCAACTCATGCTCGTCCACAGTTGGTTTCTTTTCTTCCTTCCTTTTTTTTTTTTTTTTTAGCTTTTTAACATTTTATTAACAAAGATTGAAAATAAGAGGAAATAATAAAAGTAGCTTTAAGAAGTCAGGAAAAAGTCTTCAAATGCCAAGACAAAAAATGTAGCCCAATTTAAAATAGCATCTCATCTCTTGCTCATTTCTTACCAAGTATGATTTTAAATAAGCATTAAAATGTATGCCCTACAGGCTGCTCTCCGAGTAAAGAGCTGATCTGGTGACCGACTGTGGAATGTCCACACCTGGGAAGGCTCAGCGCCCAGATGGCGGGCAGAGTCCTCGCTGCCCCCACTGCACTACATGACCACGAAGGAACGGGCCTGGGAGACTCTGCACCCCGATTCTGAGGCAGCAGGAGTCATTTCTAGCGTTCAGAGCAAGCATAGAGATCCCAGTTCGCTTTCACACCTGAGACCTGGGGAAACACGTCCAGGGAAGAGCCCTCAGCAATGTCACTCCTGAAAGCGCAGGTGGGGGCAGAGCGGCCTGGGAAGGAGACCATGGGCAGGACCGAGAGACCTGAGTGCAGGTGGCAGCGCTCGGCGGGCCCAGAAGTGCACAGCGTCCACCTCGGTTCCGGAGGTGAGAAGTCCAAGGTTGGCCGGCAGTGCGTTCAGCGTCCAGTCAGGGCTCTCTCCTGGGCTGCAGGGTGTCTCACTGCAGTGATCTTGGCCTGGCTTTTCTGTGCGTCCCGGGACGGACTTCCATTCGGTCCGTTTCGGGTGGTTCTCGGTGACGGCTGTTCTGCAGTTCAGTTGTAGTTTTGATGTCGCTGTGGGAAGATGCGAGAACCGAGTTCACCTAGGCAACCATTCCTGAATGTCCTTTCTACCGGGAGAGGGACCCCACCGGCTTTCCGGCAGAGCCCAAGCTTCGGCCCATCCCTGAGGACTCGCTGGGAGCCAGACTTGCGACTGACTGGGGCTGGCTGTCCCTGTGCCTCGCACGGGTGATCACAGCCTTACGGGGGTGAAAAAGGAGGCAGTCCTCCGAGTGGCTGTGTCTCCATTTCTGTCGTGTAACCCAGAACCCTGTGCTACACCTCCCGATGGCTTCTCAGCCACTAAAAAAAAACCCCCAGACTCCTTCCCGACGTGACTGGGCCCTTGCCTACCTCTCCTGCCCTTGAACCTGACCTGAGCCTACCTATTGGATAGAGACAGTGCCTCCCTCCAGAGCAAGAGCAAGTTCGCCGACATCCTTGGAAGACGCAGCGGCTCACTCCGGAGCAAAGGGAAGGCAGGCCGACTGCTCATTATACGGGGTGCAGGCCCCCAAATACACACAGGGCTCCGCCTGCGAGGGTGTGTGTCGCCTGCCCTCTTCCCGTCACCCCGTGGGAGTTGGGGCTTGGGGAACTGGCGCAAGAAAATGCCGTCGCTCTGCTACTGCCCTTGCTGGGAGTAATAAAGTCCTTTGCCCGTGACCCTGGAGTCTCACATCTTCTGCCTACACCTGTAAAACTGTGGCGTGAAAGGTAAAGCCTCAGACCGTTCACAGCCCGGACACCCCCAGCCACGCCAGCTCCCAGCGTCCGGTGACAGCTCAGGGACCCCGGGACGCAGAGCTGGGCTGCTCCTGGGTGTGAGGTGGCCAGGGGTTTTATTGAGAAGCTGTCATAACACTGTGAGGGAACCCCATGAGCATCGCGGCGTTTATACTCTGTGCAGGGCGAAGGGGTTGCCGACTTTGCATCGTCCTCAAGAAGAAGAAAAAGCAGCAAAAGGAGAAGGAATAGAGCAAAGTTCTTTAAAAATTAATTTCCTCATTAAAAAAATCATGTTTTCCTACCTATCCTGAGCTCAGCGGGGACTGGAAGCTGTAGGAGCACATTTGCTGCCCTGGAAGAACCTGCCGTCTCCTGAGGGAGGGGCCTCGGGCGCCAACCATCCGCATGAAAGCTGGGGGGGTGGGTGTGCTGTGGCTGCCCCAAGGCCATGCGGGGGTGGGGGGGGCAGGAGAGCTGCTGCGGGGCGCGCGGTGGGAGCCCACTGGGGGCCTGATGCTGGCGTGCGTTTGTGGGGTGTAGGGCCGTGCTGCTGAATAAAGAAAGACCACGAAAGGGTGGCAAATGGAAGAGTGGGGAACTGTCGCGGGTGGAGAGTCACAACGGAGCAGAAGGCAAACGCGGAGGAAAGGGAGGCTGAAGGCCAGCGGTGTGAAGCGCTCCATCTCCGAAAACCGGCTCTCCCTGTCCCTCGGCCGTCCCGGAGCCGGCTGTGAGGGGGCGTGCTGCGGGGAGGGAGGACCGCCAGCCCGGACCCAGCCCAGGGTTACGTCACAGCTTCAATGAAGTCACAGCTCCTTCGTCCCCGTGAATTCTTTAGCCACGCCTCTGGCGTATCAGCGTCCTTCTGCTTCGCTGAGCGTGACTGAGTGACACAAATCTCTGAGATGCGTGCAGTTTTAAAATGTTAGAGCTGGAGAAACGCCTAATTTCCACAGACCCTTATTTAATGTATCTTTTTTTAAAAATTTGAATTTGATATCCCTTAAGGTTGGGCAACAATCTTATAATCCTAGCAGGGAAAAAATAAGAGTTTTTCTTTCTTTTTTTTTTTTTTTACAAAAACGAATAGACAAACCTGCTTGTCTGATGGAACTTATGAGAGCTGATCAGGACAGACTTTCTGGATTCCTGAAATACTCACACCCCGTTCTCCCCAGTGTGGCCTCAAATCAGCACCTGACTGCAAAGAGAGAGGGCTTATCAGCAACGTTCGTGAGTCAGCCCGGCTGCCGGACACCCAGCAATTACCCAACGAGCAACGACAGCTCAGAAGTAGGCCAGGGGTCACGCACACACCCGCAGGTGCTTCAGAAGAGGCGACAGAGTAGCCAGCCCAGGGCGACATCCGCCCTTCAGCCCCACGGGTCTCAGGTCCCCGGGTCCAGGATCCTGTGTCGTGAGTGTGGGGCTGCCCTTGGGGCCCTTTGGGGCTCCAGGAGGGGCCATGGGGCTCCTCTCCCCAGCCCTGCCCCTCCAGGCAGGCCCACGAGAATTCTGCAGTGTCCCTCTGCACCTCCCCACACTCACTCCAGACCTGCGTCTACGCACACCGCTGTCCCAGCGAGGCAGGCTGTACCCACTGCCGACAGAGGCGCCCGGCGAACACGGGAGGCAGTGCCCGGCGAGGACGCAACTGCACAGCCCTCACCTCACCCAGTTCCCCCTGAAAACCGATTGTTACTCAGCAACCAAAGCAGCTGCAGGTAGCTCAGGAAATCATCTCCCCAGAAGCATCCACCCCCGGGGACCCCGGCCTCGCCCACTCATCTCGGAAGGTGGGCTCATTACAACGGAATGGTGTGTGTGTCTGTTGAAAACAACTGTGCGTCGTGGGGTTGGGGAGTAAACAGCTCAACGGCGTGTTTGTGGCTAAGGAAACGCTCCGGTCAGAGGTCGGCGCTGGTGGAGGATGCTCTGAGGGTTAATTGACGGGCCTTTCCCTTGTCCTGGCCCGGCACACCCTAATCACGAGGGCCCTGGCCCAGGTGAGCGGAGGGCTCAGGGGGAGCAGCTCTGGCACTGCCCAGCGTGGGCCCCGTGGGCGTGGCTGTGTGGCCACGCCGTCAGGGAGTGGAGGTCCGACTGGAAGTGCCTTCCTGGGGTGCTCAGGCCTCCTCCAAGGCGCCCCAGTCCACAAGCTGCTGTTTCCTGGAACCCTTTCAGAGTTCTCGAGATCCCACCCCCCACCTTGGGTGAGGTCTGAGCATCATTTGTTGATTTAATGTTTTTAAATCAGCCAGATGACTCTGGAGATTTCCGTGCACCAGGTCAATTGGTCATTGAGTACGGGAGGGGTAGGCAAGGAAGTGAAATTTTGATTTTCCTACCAGTAAGTGTAGCTAGGGGCAAGTGGATCCAATCTGGGGGCGGAGGGAGAGAAAAGGAGCTGACACCTGGGAAGAAATCCGGACCCGGGGGAGCAGCCATGTGCCAAGACACAAGGTGTATGAGAAACGGTGACGTTGCCGGTAGTGGGAGTGGCAGCGGCCCACGAGGAGGGTTGCAGGCACTCGGGGCTGCAGCAGGAGGGGGTGAGCTGGGGCCGGGAGTCCCCCAGGTCGTTCACGAAGTCTGCTTTACCTCCTGTGTGCTGGGGGCCATTGGGGAGTGTAAGTGAGTGACGGGTCAGATCTGTGTCTGAACAGCAGCATTCGGCTGCTCAGTCCAGGAGGACAGGAGAGGGGCAAATGTGGCGCCAGGGGACCAGGAGAGGCTGTAAAAGCGACTCAGGGGAGGGACCCTCTGGGTTCAGACAGAGGAGGGTGACCCGGAGAGGGGCCCACAGGACCAGGAGCCCACTGGGAGCTGGGACAGAGGAAGAAGAATGCACCTCGGCGTTGGTCTGAGCCCCCGGGAGATTGCTTTCTTTGTTGAGATGGGAGAGAGGGCGAGGCCGCAGGTGGTGTGCTCGGGATGGAGTGGGAGAAACCCAGGTGTAGAACCTCGCGAGGAGCGTCTAAGAGGCTAAGTGCGCCCCTGGCCAGGGGACGATTCACAAACTCTTCTCAAGGAGACTGGACACCGTACTCCCCGCTGGAACCCTCGGGGGCTACTTCTCGCCTCAGACGTGGGTTCCGAGTCACAGGCGAGTCCTCGGGAGGCAGGCGGCTCCCTCTCACTGGGAGGGCTGGGCCCTCTCCAGGATGCAGAGTTGCCCCCCGGCACCCCGCAGGCTGGCTGCGTCCCACCCTGGGAGTTTATCAGTCACTGTTCATTCCTTCAGATGTTTTTGTTTGCAAAAGTGATGTATGCACATTGTGTACACTCAAATAATACAGACAACATTTGAATTAAAAACCTAGAAAGTGACAGTCGCACCCTACGGCCCTCCAAGCCCCATCTGCTCTTACACAGGGGGCTAACTGGTGGGGGCTGGGAGACGCCCCCCAGAGTCACTTAGTGAGACCTGGAATGGCCTCACATTCCAAGGAGGTTGAGGGATTGCAGCCTCAGGAGGGGAAGGTGGCCGGCCCTGCTGTCCCCATTAGCCCACCCACACTCGGGGCCTGGGGCAGGGCACCCCCTCGGAGGCTCTGAGGGCAGAAGCCCCAAGTGAGTTAGGAAGTCTGCAAATATAGTGGCTACTTTCATTTTCAAAAATCAACGTTTGGATTATTTTAAAATAGACAATACACGCCCGTATTTTTTTAAAATCCCATCCTTTGAAAAGGTCTACAGGAAGAAGGAATTGTCTCTCCCGTCCCTGTCCTGCTGTCTCCTAGGGCGACCACCGTCACCAGGCGTCCCGTTTCTTTCCAAGAACCACGCCATGCGGGGCACCTGGCCCTCCTCCCCACGCTGGTGGTGCCGAACCGCCCCACTGCCCTGCCTCCTCACCGCTCAGCCGCACCGGGTCCGAGGCCATTGGTCCGTCCACTGCAGGGCCATCAGTGAGCACGGGGCATGGCGATGGCTCTGACCACAGCGGTGGGACCGCAGAGCCAGGACGGAATGGCCCTTGGGGCTGTTGGGCTCTCAGAGATGAAGGCCAGCGGCCCAGATCAGCACTCGAAACAGATTCAGCACAGCCCATTCTTGGTGATTTGTGGGCGTGGAGGAAAGGCAAGGTGTGAGTGCACGAGCGATGCAAGTGCTGCTCTCTCCCTCTGCCCCCACTCCGGCCCCCCACCCCCACTGCCCACCCCAGTAGGTTTCATAGCAAGTAGCCTGAAGACTTGACTTGCATTTTACCTTCAGGCTCGTCTGTAATAAAGGTTCTGTGAGATGTTCACTGCCAAATTCATTCATTTCACTAATGGTCTTAGAAGCCTGGTTTGGATCAGGCCGAGTGCCAGAGCGGGCACGGCGTTCACCACAGCCTGACAAGCACGGTCCTGGCTTCACAGAGCCTGCGGTCCAGCGGGGCTGACAGGCCCGCTGACAACTGTGCCACTGAAGGGTGACGAGCACCATGGAGGAGCAGCAGAGGATGCTGTGGGGGAGAGAGCTGAGCAGCAAGCAGACCAGGGAATCCGGGAAGGCTTCCTGGAGGAGGTGATACCTTAGCTGAGATCTGAAGAATCAGTAGCGTTAGTTAGGCAAGAGGGGGCAGTGGGCGGGTGTGTAAAGGAGAGAAAACTGCAAGAACAAAGACTAGACAGTAGAGAAGAGGGCCCACAGGACACAATAAAAGAGACGGCATTTGTAAGAGGTGAAGTCCATATTGGTTGAGTCTGCATGCTTTTTCGAGATCGCCTCGCTGAGTTCAACTTCTCACTCTACCAAGGAGTGGCCGTGCAACTGCAGGCAAGGGATTAAACTCTGCACTCAGTTCCCTCTTCTACTGAGCAAGACTGATAACTGCACCTACCTCGTCAGATAGAAATGAGATAGTGTAGCTGAAATTGCACGCTAAGCACCGAATAGTCTCAGTGATGACTTTGGGTTCAGTTTGATTGATCCGGGGAGCTGGGGGGAACGCAGCGGAGAGGAGGTTGAAGACCCGGATGGCAGGGGAGACACAGGGTGGACCTAGCAAGTCCCTCGAATTCACGTCAAGAGGGTAGGACTTTTCTCCTGCAGGGGAATGAACACATTTCAGAGACGCCGAGAGCAGCAGAGGCCCGTGGAAGCCCCTCAGTGGAAAAGCCAGCTCCCGGTACGCAGCAAGCGCTCCGGTAGACAGAGGTACAGGCTGGGCACCCATGAGACCAGGACTTGAACGCAAGCGCGACAGGGCCCACGTGGGCCTGTGGCGTCACCTCTCTGGGTCTGTGCCTTTGACTGAGACAGTTATTTTCAGGGACTGAAAGAGATGAGGAAGGCCGGATGCCTCCCGCTCACGGTATGTAGCACAAAGCGCGGGTTTGATACCAGCTGGCGCCTTCCCCCTGCATTCCACAAATATTTCCCGAGTGCAGCAGCTTCAGAGTTCTTCCACCGCCTTCTCCAAACTAAGCCCAGGCCTCATCTTCGCCGGGAGCTCTGATTTCACCAGAGGAACCCCTCTGCATTAACCTACTCTGGTCGGAGCCACGTTCCAGAGGCTCGACTCTCGACTCTGTGCAGCCTGGGCTGTCTCGAGCCAGTTCAGCCCAGTTCAACATCCGTAGCAGCCACAGGGATTATAATCTGACTCGATGAAATATAACAATCAGCATTTCTCCGGGTGGAGAAAGAGAAGAAACCATACAAGTTATATTGAAATGTGGAATGTGTTTAAAGTCAGAAACAAGGACTCCAGAAATTTGCCTGCAGGGTGTGAAGCCTGGATGGGTTGGGGGAAGACATCTACTAAGAAGGGCTCCTGGTGACTAATTGGGCTCAAATTTAAAAGCAGGGCCTGGCAGCCATTTCTGCCCAGGGGTCTCTCACGCAAACCACCCTTCAGGGAGAAGCCTGCACTGAACTGCCTGCCTGCACCGTGTTCCTGCCACTGAGCCAGCCCTTATAGGAGTTTCTGGAATCCTATTTCAACCCATAGGACTGAGGCTCACCCCATCTAACAAGAGCTGTGCAGCTGCAGCCAATCAGAGCAGCTCTGTTCTGACCAAACAGGACAGTGCCTTTTGGACCAATCAGACTGTGGGGATTCAGAGCCCTCATTTGCATGAGGATGGATCAATCAGGGACCATATAAGACAGCTCCCTTCTGGCACAGAGAGTTCTACTGAAGACTGAATTCAGACCCTGTCTCCCTGGCTGGGCTGAAACTCCGAAGATGTCTCACCAGAGCAGACTGGCACGGAACGGAGCAGACCTAGCGCTGTTCCACAACCGTGCTGTTCGCACAGCCGGGTTGTATCACAGTCGAGCTCTCGGCACTGAACAAAGTTTCTTTCTTCGCCGCAGGCCACATTGGGGATTCCTGTTGGCGCTGAATTGGCACCAAGGACCATCAACTGACAAGGGCATTGTTTTTTATGAGTTACATTAACTCTGAAATACCTACTGTCGGCTTAGTCCATCGTCAGCACATCCAGGAAGTATTCCATTCAATGCCGGGACACACGCTCGGACCCGGGCATCCGAGGACTCGGAGGCGGAGCAGACTCAGCGCCAGCCCCAGGGTTTGGAGTGCAGGTCTGTCTGGGGAGGACACGGCCTGACACCTGGGATAAACATCAGAGTGGACGGATGGAAAGAGCTCGAGGGGAACTTGGATGCAGGGTCTCGGGGGCAGACCCATGGCGGGTGCGCAGGGTCAGTGCCGCTCACACAGACTTGATGGTGGGTTTCACGGACATCTTCCGCAAAGGGCCAGGCAGTAAACACTTCATGCTTTGTGGGACGCACAGTCTCTGCCATGGCCGTTCACCTCTGCTGTCCCGGAGCAAAGGCGGCCATAGGAGAGATGTCCACAGGTGAGCTGCCCCAATTCCACTGGAACTTTATTTATGGACACTGAAACTGTGTCAAGAAATATGCTACTTTTTAATTATTTTTATAAGAGTTTATTTATTTTTTATTTTTAGAGAGGGGAAGGGGAGAGAAAGAAAAGGAGAGAAACATCAAGGTGTGGTTGCCTTTTGAGCACCCCCTACTGGGGACCTGGCCCACAACCCAGGCATGTGCCCTGACTGGGAATTGAACTGGCAACCCTTTGGTTTGCAGGCCTGTGCTCAAGCCACTGAGCCACCCGCCAGCGCTACTTTAATTACTTTCAACCATTAAAAAATTGTAAAATATGCTTTTTGGCTCAGGCACTGTACAAGAACAGGTGGCGGGCTGGATTTGGCTGCCCCCGACTGTGGGTTTCGATGAGAGAGCTGGTGCCTGGAGTGACAGCAGGAAGACCTGTGTGGCTTCGCTCAGATTCTGTCTGAGAAGCAACTGCTGCCTGAGTGGACACGTCGGGGGAGGGAGGACAAGCGGAGGGAACAGCCTGGGCAAAGCCACCGCACAGCTGCGCTGGAGGGAACAGGGAGGTGCGACAGAGGCAGGTCTCAGACGGACTGTGCAGAGTCTTGAAGGCCATGCCCGGAAGTTTGGGCTCTGTCCTGGGGGTAACTGAGGGTCATTCAAGGTATCAGGCCAAGAGTGACAAGGTTTGGGGTTCCGTTTTAGGGAGTGAGATGGGATCGGGAAAGCCCAGTGAGGAGGCCTGCAAAGCAGTCAGGGAGCCCTGTCTGGTGTGGCTCAGTGGACTGAGCACTGGCCTGAGAACCAAAGGGTCACCGGTTCAATTCCCACTCAGGGCACATGTCTGGGTCGCGGGCCAGGTCCCCAGTAGGGGCACATGAGAGGCAACCACATATTGATGTTTCTCTCCTTCTCTTTCTCCTTCCATTCCCCTCTCTCTAAAAATAAATAAATCTTTTTAAAGAAAAAAAAAAAAGACAGGGAAAAACCAGTGGCGGCAAGGATGGGGGAAACCAGAGCCCTCCTGGCCTGCTGGCGGGGATGTGAGATGGGACAGCCACTGTGGACAACAGCGTGACAGGAGCTGCCGTCGGGGCCAGCAGTGTATACAGAGAAAGTACAAAACCTGCGTCCACACAAAAACGCGTACACTCGTGCTCACAGAAGCATCGTTCATCATAGCCGAACGGTGGAGAGAAGCCAAACCAGCGGGCACGTGGGTAAATGAGGTGTGGGCTGGCCGTAGCCAGATGACGGAATGGTGCCTGTCCACAGAAAGGGATGAAGTGGAGACACATGACCTGATGGACCTTGGGGACATCCCGCTAAGGAGCCGGTCCCCAGAAGACCGCGCGGTGTATGACTCCACGTACGGGAAGTGCCCAGAACAGGCCAGTCTGTACACAGCACACAGGGGTGGTCGCTAAAGGGTTGGGGGTCTCTCTTGGGGTGAACAAACTGTTCGGACCCTAATTGTGGGGATGGCGGCCCAGCTGTGAATTTGCTGAAAACGACTGAACTGTACACTCGAATGGGCTGAAACGTTTAGTTGCGAATTGTTTCTCAATAAGTGGTTTCAAAAGATCACGTGGATGTAACGCAGGAGGGACTCTCTTCTCTCTGCATCTCTCGAAATAAATTATCTGTCAAGTGCAGTTTAAACCCCTCATCATTGGTTTTAAAATGTACACAGGTTTTCGTAATTTGGGGTTCTGCGTTGCGTGTAATTCAACACGTATGTTTTCATCTGAGGGTTGCTATTCCAATAACCACTTTTTAAAAAGCACCGTATCTGAGAGGGAAGGACACACGGAACCAGACAGACTCAGAAAAGCCTCAGGCCTCTCACTTCCCCTTAGTCCTCCCGGCCAGTCAGCCAAGGTCCTCCCTTCAGTTTGCTTTTTTGGGGGGAGGGGAGAACCATCTCGAAGGAAGACCTACCCCAGGCAGCGCCTTCAGGTCAAAGGTCCGGATGAAATAGGAACACACCCGCTCTCCACGCCTCTCTCCCAGCTGGGCATCCCCCACCTCCTCCTTCCCGTTTCAGCCTGACTTCCTCAGCAGCTCCCTCCCACCGCCCACAGGCTGGGACCCTGCCCCCTGCCTCTCCAGCTGCAGACCCTTGCCTCCCCAGATGTTTATTTTGCCTCCTGGGGTGACGAGTCCAGACGTTGCCCTTGCATCTGTGTGACCTCCGCCTGTTCCTCCCCTCTCTGTGCCCTGGCGCCCCTCATGGCGCGGGGCCCTGGGGCTGCTGGACAGAGCAGTCCAACGGGGAGGCCTGCGCCAGGCTTAGCTGGGTGCCTGACGCATGGTGAGCACTCCGTGGACACTTACAAAACCAGAAAGAGGAGACACACCCAGCGTTGCCACTTGTTTCTCTCGGTGGCCGGGAAGGCCCGCTGCGCCGAGACAGCCTGGGCCGTGGGCCCCCCCAACCAGCCGTGCCCTTCGGAGAGCCAGGCCCCTGGAGACGCCGCTGGCGGGGCTCCGATCCCACCGTCCTGCAGTCGCGTTGCCCAGACCGTGGGTGAGATCTGCAGACAGCGACAAAACTCCGCTGTGGTTTTCTCTTTCCTTCTTCCTTTCTTTGAAAAGATAGGTGTCCCAAAGAGGAAGTGGAGTGGGTCCTGCTTTCTGGAGGCCCTGGCGAGTGGCTTGGAGGCCATCCTTTTGGTGAGGAGTTGGATGACGCTGCGCGAGGACCCCACGGCCGAGGCGCGGCTGCTTCGATGACAGCAGGCTGGCTCTGCTCCTGTCTGGCCCCCTCGCCCACCACGGCCCATTTCCGCGGAGAAAATGACCACAGAACCCTTGGCAGGCAGCACGTGGCAGCCCGGCCTTGGCCTGCCTGGCCTCCCTCCTGCAGGCCAACCCCCGCCTGCAGGGGAAGCTGGAGCCCTGGAGCCTTCGCGGTCTCGGCGGCACCATCCGGAAACAGCGGAGGGAATTAGCTCGCTTACATCCACCTATTTAAGTGGCTCCAAATTAAGTCCCACTGTGATGTTTCTTTACACCGTGAAGGCTAATGAGAGGCCCCGCCGGACCAAAGAGCCGCAGAACAGAGTCCCGCAACCCACGCGGCCGGGGGAGCAGCTCTGCGCTGGGAGGAAGGAGCAGGGGAGGAGGAGGGTCAAGGCCAGGGCTCTGAGCACCTGGCGGGTTTCTGGAGGCGCGTTGGCGGGGGACGACTCCTCTTCCTCTCTGTGCCGTCCGGGTTTTTCAGAGGCTGAAGCCGGGAACTGAGCTTTGGGCGGGTCTCGCCGACTGATGACCTTCCCGACTCCCCCTCTCGTTGGCGACTTTCTACGTAAACACCTGGGTAACTCCCTTGGTTAACTCCTGGTGCTCCGCTGTATTCGTCGGGGTCCAGAAATTGCTCCAGGTCTTTCAACAGAGGGAACCGAATGCAAGGAATTGGCTGCACAGACGAGGGAAGAGACTAGAAGCTAAACTCCCCAAGGTGGGGAGCGAGCCCTGAGTCCAGGCCGGCTGGCAGAAGATAGCCCAGGGCCAGGGCTGCCGGGGGAGCAGGCAGGCAGCGACCAGGGCTGTCCCAAAGGAGTCGGAGCCCCTTGAGGGCTGTACTCTGCGAGTTGGGTCCGTGGAGGAAACACAACCACCTAAGCAGAGCAAGAGGGGCAGAAGCCCCGATTCTGCCCCTTCCTGCATGCCAGCCCCCACCCGCTCTCCCGTCACACGCAGAGCCGTCTGGATGCCGCTTGGCAAAGGAGCCCTGGGAGGGAGGTTTCCTGGAATACAGAACAATGGAGAGGCAGGGGAGAGGCCTGAGGGAAATCAGGGCAGAGTCTCCAACACACCAAGAGGAGGTTGCTGGATGGAGCAGGAAATAGGAGCTGGGTCACCAAGTGCGGGCACTCTGCTGAGGAAGGTGGATGGGTGGGCAGGGCATCAGCGCAGGCACCGGCGGGGCAAAGAGCCGTCTCTCCTCCCTTCTCTTTGCAGCCACCCCACTGCCCTGGGGCCAGTGGCATAGAAGACAAGGCCACCTTGTCTCTGCAGAGCCAGGCCTTTCCTGATCTTTGGAGTTTTTGTTTTTTTAAAGAAAAAGAGAGGAAGGAGGAGGAAGAAAGAGGTTCCTGAGGCTGGTGGCAAAGCAAGGTCTTCCTCTGCTCCGCCTTGGAGGGGAGAGCAGGAAGAGGGGTAGCGGGTGACAATGAACGTGACCCAGGGCCCACCCTGCGGAGCAGGCGGATGATGGGAAGGCCCCGGGGTTACTCAGCCAGGAGTCTCTGCCCTCAGCCCGGGTCCTGCAACCTCCACGCTCCCGAGGCTGTGTGTCCGCCGTCTCCCGTTTCTGGCTCCGGCTCTGCTTGGCGGAGGATCGATCTGGGCAGAGGTGGGAGGCCGTGACTTCGCCCAGGAGCTGCTCTGCGAGTCCCGTCAGTGTTGACTTTGTACAAAGTCGGTTGTCCAAACATCATCCGTCCCTGCGAACCAACCGCATTTCCTCAGATGAAATGGCTTCTTCTTGCAAAGGAATACTTGTGCTGATATTTACCTTGTGCCTTGGGAAATCATATGGAAACCAGATAATGGTGTTGAACACGGAAAAAGTGAATCCCGGAGAGAACACGGCTGAGACAGCCACGCTCCCCGAGCAGCCGGCTGGCCCAGGGCACCTCCTCCTTGACCCCTGTCTACTCTCTCAGGTGGCCTCGGCCCCAGCCGAGGGCAAAGGCCAGACTCCACAGGGGACGTGGAACTCACATGGAGAGTCTTTTAGATTTAGGCTCAGCCCGCATTTCCCCCAGTGGGTTTTTTTTTCTTTTTAAACTTGCTAAGAAACCCAGCAGCCACGTGGCTGTAGAAAACCTGCAACTAGCCACGGATGGTAATGGGAAAAGTTACTGTGGTCACTTGCTAAGTGGCATGCATATTGTTCACAGTTTCATTGGTGAATTGAATTGTCAAACATGTACTGAGCACCTGCCACGCTGTATGGCGCAGTGTGACACACACAAGCATCCTACGCACCAGGTGCGCATCCAGGCCTGCATCCAACCGACACCCTCTGGTCTGCCGCGGGCCCCGCCATGAGTCAGGAGCTGGACAGGGAAGCACGGCCAGCGGCTCAGGCCCCCGAAGTTCTGCCTCCTGAGGGGCAACGAGGAAGGCCCCTCTTGATTGCTCTTCCCCGTGTTGATTTACTCCATAAGCACTTCTTTTGTAGAAAACCACGTTGCGGTCTTGTTACACTGAGGTATAACTGGCATATACTGGAGTCACACGCGCCAAGTAGGGTGACTGGCACAGAAACCCAGCTAACCTCTGTCACCTCACATAGACACACAGGGTTTTCCTGGCGGCAGGGACTTGTAAGGTCCACTCTCTGGGCACCTCTCACACACGCACCACAGTGTGGGTAACTGTCGTCCCTGCGCTGAATCTCCCATCCCCAACTTATAACTGGGAGTTTGTGCTTTTCCGCCCCTTTCACCCATTTTGCACCCCCGCCCCCGGGCCCTTCGCCGTGAGCAACCACCAAACTCCTCTCAGGGCCGGGGAGCTTGTGTTGCGATTGTCGTGGTTTTGGCTTTTTGATTCCCTGGACACGTGAGACCACACATCTTTCTCAGGAGGACTTATTTCACTGAGCGCGATCCCCCCAGGTCCGTCCATGGTGTTGCACATGGCACGGTTCCTTTTTCCTGGCTGGACGATACATCACATCCTCCTCGTCCGTTCGTCCGCCGACACCTTCTGGTTGCCACGTCTTGGCTACTGGACGCAAAGCCGCAATGAACACGGGGACGCAGATCTCTCTCCGAGAGTTTTCGTTTTTTCCAATAAACACCCAGACGTGGGATTGCTGGATCATATAGGAGTTCTACTTTTTACTTTCAGTTTTTTAACGAGCCCCCCCCCCCCACCGTTTTCCATAGTGGCTGCATCCGTTTATGTTCCTGCCCACGGGCACGGGCGTTCCCTGGGCCCCGCGTCCTCGCCGGCACTGGCGGTCCCGCCTCTTTGATGGTGGCCATTCTGACAGGTGCGAGGCGATCTCTCACTGGGTTTTGGTTTGCGTTTTCCTGACGATTAGTGATGTTGAGCATCTTTTCCCGTAACTGTTGGCCATCTGTATGCCTTCTTTGGAAAAATCTCAATTCAGATCTTTTGCCCATTTTTTAAATCAGATTTTTTTTTTGCGATTGAATTGTATGAGTTCTTTATATATTTTGGATATGAACCCTTTATCAGATATATAATCAGTGAATATTTTCTCTCATTCAATGCGCTGCATTTTCATTCGGTTGATGGCTTTCTTTGCTGCTCCATATGCATCCCTGAATGTCTACTATTGGCTGCTAGCATGCGGGTCTGAGGGGTCTCCCTGGCCTTGGGGAGCTCACAGCCTGGAGATGCCCCAGAGTCCCCTCCCAACTGTGTCACCATGAAGTCACTCAACCGTCCACCCACCGGAGGGATGGGGGCACGTGGCGTGAAACAGCAGCCGGTGAGGTGGAGCGATCGGCCCGCGATGTGCACGGTGACTGGCCCAGACTCTGGCCCGGGGGACCTCGGAGAAGGCTGACTCTCCATGGTGGCTCCTCCCCAGGGGCGCCCTGTGTAATACACCCCCTTTTCTCACTTTATCACACTTCCTATTGGTTGTTTGATGGCAGCAACGTGACAGTGTGCCTTTTTCAGAACAGAGTCTGGTACGTCGTAGGTGCTCAGTAGATATTTGTGGTCTGACCACCTCTGCCAGTTTCCAGAGCGACAGAGGTTTCCTGGAGGAGGGGTCTTCTGAACAGGGTTTTAGAGAAAGTCTGAGGGGCCTCGGTGTGATGGGAGAGGAGGCACTAGCATCTAGAAAAGTGCCAGGTTTCAAAAGAAACATTAGTGATGATGGTGGTGATGGTGATGATGATGGTGAGGATGGTGATAATGGTGAAGAAGGCAGACGCTGAAACCAGTGGAGTCGGGATGATGAATCCAGCTCTCAAATCCTAAGACATGTTCCTGAAATTCATGGACAAAGACGCTTCTCTGCTTTTTCCTGTCCAGGTCCCCCATCCTGGAAGTGCACACCACGGAGTCATCCGGGAGCCTGCCAGGGTGGTACTCCACCCGGAAGCCCGTGGCGGGGGCTCCCAGGCCCCGCAACCAGCAGCAGAGCAGAGCTGTGGGCAACACCACTGGGGTGCTTCTAGCTCCTGCTCTGCTGGTAGGGCCAGCTCCCCAGAACCTTCCCCGGGCATGTGGTGGGAGGGCGGATGGGGCTCTATCTAGCCTTCAAGTGACAGAAAGGAAGGGGTTCCTTGTTTTGCAGGGTGGCAGGAAATGTCAGCTCCCCTGCTATTTATAGTTGAAATGATATTACTTCGCTTTGTTTCTGGGGCCGGCCCGAAATCTCTGGCATTTCCCTTTCTCGCTTCCTGCCTTGGTATGGTCTTCCTTAGTTTACAACCTTGGGTTCCTGATGCCAGTTTCCCCTCCACTTGCTGAGGGCTCCCTGTGAGTCAGACGCTGGTCTGAGCAGTCACGTGTGTGCACGCATCTGACCCTCCTCACGGCTCTTTGGGGTACCAGCTGCATCCCCACTTCACATTTGAGGACACCGAGGCTCAGTGTGTGCAAATCACCTCTTCAAAGTTATCAGGCGATTCAGTGGCAAAAAGAGAACTCAATCTCTTAACCACAAACACTTAAGTCCACAAGAAAGGCAGCTCCTGTTTCTGGAAATTAAATTGAAAAAAAAAGGAAGGGAGATGGGAAGAGCTGTTACTTTGTGGGTGACAGCTAATTAGAAGATGTTTGTTCGTGGCTGGAGAAAATGTTTTTTGATGTAAAAAATGGACCTGAAGCAACGCTTCATTTTTAGCAATAACTCCTACAAGCAAGATGGTTTCCTCGTATGTATCTTCCGTCATCCCAGGGTGCAGAAAGCAGACAAGCCAAGGAAACACAGCCTCTGAGCACTGGAACGAGAAGACCCATGACCAGCCTTTAGGGTTCATGGGTCCCAGTTGCCCCAACAGATTGGCCTGGCCCATGCCCCTCATGGAGGGCGTAGCAGCGAGGCTGCCTGTAGAAAACACGGATCACCTGTCAGAGGGGGCGCTAGACTAGGCCTGCAGCAAACAGCTGCAGAAGTTTGAGTTGACTTATTTAACAATTAAGGAGAAAACCAGAGGAAGAAGCAAATATCTGGCACAGAACAGCCCAAAGAGGGTCCCAGGACCTCAGAGAGAAGGAGCCCGACCCGCCGGGGCTCCTTTGGCCCCGTTCAAGCAGCTAAGCCCAGACCATGAGATGAAGTGATGGAGAGAATGTTCTTTTCTTGGCTTTTGCGTTTCATAAGCCAATGCCTCTAGAAAAATAGGAAGGACAAACCTACCTGCTTATTAAAGATGCAGGTGGGTCTGTGATGAGTGAGACCCAGCCCCTCCCCCAGGGCGGTGCCGCCACAGACCTGGCTGATCTGGAAGGACCCTGACCCTTTGTAAGCCTCAGGCTGGAGCCAGACCGTGGAGCCAAGGGGCAGAGCATCCAAGCCCCTTCCTGGGAGGGGCTCAGGGAGGCAGCAAGACATGGAGAAGGGCCTGGGGCCCAGGCAGCTCCCAAGGGTGGGAGCAGCAGAATGATGGCCCCCGCCGTTGAGGGAGGCCCTATGCCCAGGACACTGGGGAGAGGGGCCGCCAGGGCGAGCGTGAGGGCAGATGGGGTCGTATGCCCTTGATAAGTGCCCCAGAAATTAGAGGCAGCCCTGAGGAAAGGGGCGAGTGCCCCAAGTTGCCTGAAATCACATTTCTGCCACCCAGCAAAACAAAATTAAATTGAGTTATAAAAAACAAGCTCTATCTCATTTTACTCCCCTAGGAAATACAGAACCCTCCCAGTCTGCAGACTGAGAGACCCCATCCCCACTCCGTGGTATCCTGGGAAGGCCCGATTCTGGCCAGTACAAGGAGCTTCCCAAGGGACCCCCATTGGGACCAACCTTCCGATCCCACCCCCCCGCCCCCCTGCCCCCGCCTGCCTAGGTCCACTCTGGAATTTCGAATCCTGGACAGTAAATGTTGGATGCTGAGGACATCAATTCACAGGCTGGAGTC
>PVJI01006418.1:0-77456 GCA_004026765.1 Micronycteris hirsuta
GTCTCTCATCGGCGGGGCTGGCCCTGCCCAGAGTCTCGGTTGTGGGGTTTCCACCTTGTGGGTTTTGCCAAGCACAGCACAGAGAGACCCCAGAGAGCAGAGAGGGAGACCGCTGAGCTGGGATGCAAAGGGGCCCTGCACCCCTGCTGGCCCACGCCCTCCCCCACTCAAAGCAAACCTAATCTCGAGGAAAACTGAATCAATTGAAACCAAATTTCCTTCCCTCCGCACAGACACTGCACACTCTGGGGTCTCCTGGGGGGAGGGGATGCTGTTTGGGGAGCCGGGCTTGGTGCCTCCAGGAAGAGATCAGTGGGACCACTCTGCCTGAGGCCTTAGCGCTGTCTCCCGGTGCCTGTGGAGGGACAAGGAGCGAGGGGTCTTTTGGGCGCGGAGCCCCCTTTGCTGGGCACCGAGGCCCCGTGGCGGGCTGGTCAGTGGGGTGGGCCTCCGTTTTCACACACAGCCTGGATTCAGCCACTGGACGTCCCCACCCTTTCCTGTTCTCGGAACTGGGAGAGGGGCCAGAAAGCCCCGTCACTCAGCGAGGGGTGGACTCTGAAAGATCTTGAGGGTGTGGCTCTGGGGCGCCTACTGCGGCAGGAAACGGCAGACTGCGAAGCTCTGTCGCCTGTCAGGGGACCTGGCCTGGGACGTGCCCACACCGCACAGGTACTAAGGGCCGTGGCCAGGTCCCCCTGCAGCTCACTCTGCTCAGCAGGCTCCGGGGGCCCCTAGGAACGAGCTCGGCAGGAGGTGGGGCAGAAGCTCCCCCCGCCGGGCTGCATGGCCCGGGCAAGTCCAGGCAGCCAGCGACGTGCGGCCAGAGCCCCTGGGCGAGACGGCCTCCCCGGTTCGGCACCCACACCAGCGCCCACACACCCAGGCAGTGAGTGGCCCTCCGGCCTCCACGCCCCTCTTTGCTCCGCTCCGCTCTGCTCTGGCGTGGGTGAGCCAGCTTTCAGCAGAATCAACGTGGAGTGCTAGGCCAGCAGACCGGCCTGGGCCCAGGCTCTCCGCCATTTTTCATTCCGAGGGAAATGAAGCCCCCAAGAGCAAAAAAGAACTGTTCTCCCAGAGGAAATGCCTCCACACGTCCCCCGGGGGGGACATCTCCACATGGAAGTTTCTCCGACAGGGCACGGCCCCGCCCCGCACCCCGTCTCCAGCCGCCTTCCCCTCGGTTTGTGCTTGTGGGGAAGCCCCGCCACCACCTCCCGTGTCCCGGGCGTCCCCCCCCAGGGCTGCCGGGCCGACGTGGGCTGCCAGGCATTGTTGGGTCAGCACAGTCTCAAGAAACAAATGAAGCAGCAGCTCGACCGCGGCCCCGATGCCACCGTCCTCCTGGTGTCCCCGCCCTGCCCACGTCTCCTCTCTGGATACGTTTGTCTCAGCAAAGTCCACGGGCCAGCTCGACGGCAATCAAATTAATGGGTCGTGCCGCGTCCGCGCATCTGTTTCAGCCCAGTGGCTGTTTATTTCCCTGGCGGCCACTCCCCTCATTAGGGCCTCCGGCACCCCGCCGCCAGCCCTGTGGGGTACTGGGGTGGGCTTGACCGGGAGGGCAGAAGCTCGTGCACACGTTTACTTGGAGAAGACCGCTGGCAGCCACTTGCTGATTTAACGCCCTTTGATGTGTGAAAAGCCCTTGAGGAGGGCAGTCGACCGTCGTCACCGTGTGAGCCCCGCCCAGCACAGTCCCCCAACGTAGGGTCGCTGGGCAGGGCCGCAGCTGGCACAGGAGGGCTGCCCCAGCACGGCCCCACAGCCACGAGGGCCCCTCTGGGCCCAGGTCCCTGCGGTCTTCCTGTCACAGCACCTCAACCCCGCCCCCCGCACACCCAACCTGCCTGACTGTCCTCAGGCACACACGGAGAGGCCCAGGTTGGATGACCGGGAGTCGGTCCCCAAGGCCATCCCGCTGGCGCACACCTGGGCCCGGGAACTGGGGCAGCAAACACTAGCGGGACAGAAGAGTGGCGAGTCAGAGCTGGCCGGCGGTGACGCCCCAGAGGTGTCTGGAGGATGACGCACTCACTCCTTGGCTCCGTCACACCGCGTCCCCAAGCACCTGCTGCGCGGAGCTCTGTGCCCTGGCCGTGGGGCAGACGCTGGGCCCACCCCCGGGCCTATAGTAGCACAACCAGGGATCCCCGGGCACAGGAGTCGGAGCAGGAAGTGTACACGCTGAGCGTTCTCCATGCATATTGGGCCCGGTCTCCTGTCCCCAAGTGCCTGACCTGGGGGAGCTGAGACACGTGTCTTGCTAACCCGGTTCTGTGCCTTTTTCCTGCTCGTTCCCGAGAACTGGGGCAGCCTCCTGCGCCCCTCTGCCCATCAGCAGCCGCCCCACACCTCCCTTCATCTCCCCCCTTAAACGGTGCAGGCCGCGTCTGGGTGAGCCGGACTCTTGCCCCAGCTCCGTCCCTTGAGCCTTGGTTTCCTGTCTGTGCAATGGCCGCATGCACAGCTCAGAGAGTTGTGGGCGTGGCCTGTGAGAAGTGCGCAGAAGGATGTGCGAAGGCAGCTAGTGCCACCGTGAAAACGCTCTCTCAGAGCCAGGGGTTCGAGGTGGCCCCTCTCTGCGACGTAACAGTGCCTAGAGCGGGTCAAGGGGCTGGCCCTGCCTTGACCGGCCCTGTGACCTGGGCTGGCCCTTCCCTCCCCAGGCTTCTGCCTCCTCATCTGTCCCAGAGGGTCTGGGCCAGGGGACGGCTAGCCCCCTATCCCTGTTCCAGCCAAGTAGCTGTGGGCCGCCTGCCCCAGGGCCGGGGTCACGACCGTCGTCCCAGCAGGGACGGGGCTCTGTGGAGTAGTGTCTGCCGCGCAAGGGCTGTTGTTGGCAGAGCTCTGAGCTGAGGTTCAGGCCCGGATGGTGCAGGGGCAGCGCCCACAGCACACAGCCGGGAAGAGGCCCGGCTGCCTTCCCGGGAGGACCCTGGGGACGGGGCGCCCGCGGCTTGGAGCAGCCGGAGGTGGGGTCAGGACGGTGTGACTTCAGGTTGCACCGTGTGGGAACAGGCGGGATGTGGCAGGCACTGAAGCCACCTCTTGGGGTGACGCTGACGGCTCGGCGCTGGGCCGTGTCCTGCTACTTGGGTTCCAGGAACTGGACCCTTGGCTTTTCTGAGGAGGCGGGTGGAGACCCTCTTTCCTCTAAGGCAGCCTGGGAGCAGGGACCAGGGACAGCCGTCAGGGACTTGGGGGGCAGGGCTGGGGGTGTCCAAGTGCCACCCACCTCCCAGGGCTGGAGAGGGAAGCCAGGGTCAGCGGGGATGGAGCCCCCCACCTCCACAGTCCTGCTGACACCCCACTGTCCCTTCTCAAGGCCACCGTGGTGCTGGACGCTAATCTGGGGTGCACCTGTGCTGAGCCACCAGCCCTGGAAAGGATGTGTCCACAGGAACGCAGCGTGGCTGGGAGACCGGGGTCAGCTCCCCGCTGGCCGGGCAGGGCCAGGCTGGTCCCTGGCCGGAGGGGCCGCCCTCTGCCCTTGGAGGTGTGGGACCCCGCAGCCCCCCTCTGTCTGTCCCTGGGCCTGTCACCTGAACTACTTTTGCCCTGAAGCCAGTTCCCGGTGCTGGGACTCTGCAGCCAGCCTCAGTTCCAACGTGGCTGAGCTGTGCAGTGCCACCGCTCACGCCTGGGGCCACCACAGCCGGCCCTCCCGCTGCTCCCTCCCCCGGCACTGCCCTGCCCAGGGCACCCGTAGCCCCCAAGCCGAGTGAGCCTGGCTTCCCGCACACCCTCCCCCACGCCATGTGCTGTGCGCCGCCCAGGGCCCAGGAGCCCAGCATGCGGGAAGGTCCTCGCCATGCCAGGTTCCAGGCAGGTGCCCCGAACATGGGCGTCTCCTGGCCCTGCCCATCCCACGACCAATGACAAAGGACACAAGTGTGGTGGCCCTCAGCCTCCGGTCCCTCCCGGTGGCTTTGCCGGCTAGCTGTGGAGAGCTTGGCCCAAACCACAGCAGACGAGGCTCAGAGACCATTGTGGACCCGTGGTTGCAGGCTGGGGAGCTCCTACCCGCCATCCGGCCAGCAGTTAGCACCCAGCCCCACGGGTCAGGGGCGCCCTGCCAGGGACAGCAGCCATCTGTCACCAGGCTGTTGCTTGGCCCTTGGCCCTCAGGGGAGTCCACCTTGCCTCCTGGAGGCACAGCCCCAGGAACTGGGGCACCCCTCCGTGCCCCTGCCCTGGGGGATCCTGGTTTGGGGTGGACCTGGTGGGGGGGGCCTCAGATGGGTCATCGCTGTGGCTGGAGTCAGCCCGGCTGGGAGTGTGGCCTGGTACCCAGTGGGACCAACTGAGCAGGAGGAGATGGGACCAGGGTGTAGCCCACCATCACGGTCACGGAGGAGCAGGCTGGCTCCAGGTCCTCGTGGACACGGAGGAGGGTGAGTTCGGAGGGCGGCCACACTCCTGACTCTGCAGGGATGGGGACGGGGGGATGACAAGTGGCCAGCTCCCAGCCGGATAAAAGGCCAGAGGTCTCTCTTGGAGAAAGGGTTGAACTTGACCTTTGTGGTCCAGAGGGCAAGCTCAGGCCAACGGGGAAATCATCAGGGGAGGCACATTTCGGTTGTTTCACAGAAGAGCTTCCTAAAAGGGGAGGTTTCTAGGACAGGATGGCAGGGGAGGTACTGGGGACACTGGGGTCAGCCAGGGGCTGGGCGGGGGCCTGTGTACCCCCTGACCCAGAAGCGGAGATTCTGAGCGCTCGTCCATTTGTAACTCACACGCTGCCAGAACATATGTTTCCTGGCTTTTCAAGAACAGGGAGAGAAAAGTGGGTGACGGGGTGGAAGAGAGAAAGGAGGGTAGAGGCCACCTGGAGCAAAGGGGTCCGTGATGCATTGAGCTCAACTTGTAACTGCAGGGGTGGGGGGATGGAGAGTGCGCTAGGACCTCTTGTGGGCAGACCCCAGACCTGCCAGGACCCGGGGCTGCTCTCAGGCACCCCAGCTTCTCCTCCGCCTCACCTGCCAGGTGCCTCTGGGCTTGCGCACCTGGCCTTTCCCAGGCTTTTCCACGGCCCGAGGTCCCAAGCAGCAAGCCCATGAGGCAAGGTATCTTCCTCCAAAAAGAGTGACAGAGGGACAGGCGACTTGGGGCACAGGCTTCAGAAGCGAGAGGCCGTGGAGGTGATCATTCCAACCCCATTAGCTTAGAAACGCAGCAGTCAGGCCCAAAGGGTTAAGTGACTTGCCAATGAATGTGACTCTCTGGACACAGAGCTGGCATGAGCCGCCCAGCTGTGACGCCATAGCCTTCTCCACCCCGGCGAGTGGGCGGGTGGGTGGGCCGCAGCCCGGTTCCGACATTAGCCACCAGCAGTCAGTGCCGGACCACACGGGCTGAGGGCCCGCCCCCAGCAAGACCACTGGACTTCCGACAGCAGCCTCGAGGCCACTCCCCCTTCTGACCAGCTGGCTGTAAATTGGGCGATTCCCCTGACTTCAGTTCCATAACTTGAAAGAAATGCCCCCTGACTCAAAATACTTAGGTTTACATTTTTTTCTAAAGGATTCACACAGGGGCTAGGGGGTGTCCAGAAGGACAAGGGCAGCTTCCACGCCCTCCCCCTGTGGAGTCAGGGCCGTCCAGTGCCCGAGCCCCACGCGGCTCCCTCACGTAGGCGGGACGGGTGGAACCGTGGGCCACTCCGTGGAACTCCATCCCCAGCCCCGGCCAGTTTAGGCCCAACCTTCCAACCTTCTAGTCACCACATCGGTGACCCTCCCTCACCCCGAAGCCCTCCAAGGCCACCCAGGGTTGTCTCCTCAGCATGACGAAGAATGTCCCAGCGGTCAGGAAATCCCCAGCCTTGTCCAAGCTCTGTGCCAGGAGCCCAGTCCCGTGGCGCCCGCTTCAAGGTAATGGGAAAGCACCGAACAATTTCCGACGTGCGGATGCCGAATGCTGTCCCTTCAGGGAACGACCGGAAGAGTCAGTCCCGCCGGAACCCAGAAGTCCCAGGGCTGAGGCCCACGTCACAGGCCACCAGAAACCGAGGACAGCAAGACAAGACACTGGGCAGACCAAGATGGTCAGGACATGCCCCTTTAAGGGCTGAGGTGTCCTCGAGAGAGACGAGGGCAGCCCACATGTCCAGGCTGCCACATCGGCTGGTTGCTGCTGCCCCCATGGCTGTCCAGGGTGCTCCCCACAGCAACAGGAAAGTCGGCGCTGCAGGGGCAGGGGTGCGTCCCTGCAGAAGTCCGAACAGACATCGTCCCCTGCTGGGCTCAGGTGAGCGGCCCCGCTGCAGACCCCTCCCCGGCGCAACTCTGCTCCGGGGCTCACTGATGGGGACAGTGCATGTGTGACAGCAAACTCAAGTTCCTGCTGGCTCAGCAATCCGGACGCTGAGCCCCGTGGGCGCCCCCCTGCCCCCACCAGCCAGTCCTGAGTCACCTGTCCAGAGTCACCTGGAGGCTCTGGTGCACGTGACCTGCCTGGGGTTAGCAGGCTGTTGTGGCCACAGCCCCTGGGGAAGCCTGTGAGGTCCCCGCCCAGGCAATCTCCGGAGTGTGAGCAGATCCACCTAACGGAAGTAGAAAGTAGAAAATAGCAGGGGTCTTGAAAGGGATTCGGAATGTGAGCCCTTTGGGAAATTGGGAAGTGGCTGACATCGGCCTGGGGCACCCTGGAAATGACACACCTGTGTGCCAGGAGGTAGTGAGATCACCCTGCCCTCACATCTGAAAGGAAACCGGGCTCTGGAACTTGCTAGCACGCTCCGGAAAGCTCATAAAATGGCAGGCGTCCTGGCAACCCGGCAGATATCATTTACCCAGGTTTTCAAAATGCTTTTGTTGAGTCTTTCCCGAGAGACGCTTTGGGAAGGGGGCCAGGGAGAGCGGACGGTCCTCCTGCAGGTGGAACCCTCGTTAAGTGAGAGATGCCAAGACCCGGGGCCAGCGGCTCCCCGAACTGAGGACAGTGAGTGATTGCGTCCCCCAGGCTGGCCTTGGGGAGGAAACCACCATTCGATTCAAAAACTTCACAGCTGCCCAGGGATCCAGCTGTGCTGGGAGCCTTCCTACGGGCACAGGGCAGCTGCCGGGTCCAGGGGAACCGAGTGGCTGGCTGCTCTGTGGGTTCATGGCTGTTGTTCCTTATTGCCGCAGATCTGCCAGCTCCTGGACGAGAGTCCCCCAGGGCAGCGGTGACAGCCAGCCCTGCCTGTCCTGAGAGCTTGCCCACTCCAGAGGCGTGCCGGTAACTTACCAGCTGGAGGGCCGGGAAGTAGTGCCCTGAGGTGGGGCGGGACGGGCTGGGGAAGGCCCACGGAGAAGGGGCCTTTGCAGGATTAGCTTCGACTCAGAGCTGCGTGAGTTTCCTGTGGCTGCTGTAGCAGATCATCACCATCTGGGTGGCTTACAACAGGGACTTGCCCTCTCACGGTTCTGGAGACCAGAAGTCCGTAGGCAAGGTGTGGGCAGGGCCACTGCCCCCCACCTCCCCACCCCCACCCACTGGGTCTGTAGCGGAAGCTCTTTCCTAACTCCTTCCAGCCTCCGGCGGCCCAGGCGCCCTGGGCTCTGTGGCTGCATTGCTGGGCCTGTCTTCGCGTCCCTCCTCCCTGTGTGCACGCCTGTGCCCAGATCTCCTTGGACACATTTTGTGGGGACCACCCTCTGCACCACCTCTACACAGTGCACGCATATACCTTCATCTTACAGAACCGGTTCCACCGTGTGTCGGGCGCCGTTCTAGGGGCTGGAGGTATGGGCGACATCGGGACTGTCGGCGTCTCCTGGAGCTTCCGTCCCGGGCAGGGGGAGTGCAGCACTTGGTGTCCTCCGCCTGTCCCCCGGGTGGACCCCCACCTGAGCAGCCTGGAACAAAGGCAGTGGGAGCCCATGGGGACTCACAGCAGCTCTGCCTCCGGCTGTCCCCCACCAGCCTCCCCCCCAGCAGCTTCAGGCAGGGCTGCCGCAGAGCCCGTGGGTCCTCTGGCGGGTGCTAGGAACCGGGAGAACCCGGCCTGAGTCAGCGGCAAGTCCATGTGCCTTTCCAGGGTACCAAGCAAATAACATAAATTTAAAGAGCCACAGAATTTACAAAGTGCCTATAAAATCCCCACATTCGCTTGGATTGCTCCTTAAAAGTGCTGGCCCCCTTCCAAAATGCTGGGCTGGGAGAGAGACGCAGGAAGAAATCGCAAAGCGGCTCGCCTTTGCCGCGGTCCTCATTCTGGCCCAAGTGCTTCCAGAGCCGTAACCCTTCCCAAGCCGGCGGGTCACAGTGCGGGGAAGGCCCCCTGGATGGCCCTTAAGACTCTGGAGTGCCTCCTTAGCCCTGGGTATGTCACCCTACCTGAGCTCAGGGCCTGAACCCACTCAGCCGAGTGGCAGCCATCCGGAGTGGCCAAGAGCGCACTCTTGGGGTGTGGCAGCCGGTGCCCCACTGGTACCAGCCCCACCTGCAGGGCTCCCCTGTCCTGCTGGGCTGCTCACCCAGCTTCAGCAGCCGGGGCTGCTGAGACGAGGTCTCACTCTGGGCCTCTGTCCAGAGACCTTGCCCAGGGGTGGCTTGGCACTCAGGCCTGGGTCAGCTTCTCAGAGTGACCTCCACCCCGGGTGCCGGTGGGGACAGGAAGGGTCAGGGTTCGCCTGCTTGCTCAGGTCTCCAGCCTCTGACACTCACAGCTCAGCCAAAGGGCTGAGGTCGGGGATAACCCATCTGTCTCCTGTCACCACCGCCAGCAGCCACCAGCTCAGCTGGCAGCCTTCCTCCCGCTAATGAACTCTTTGGAGCTGGCAGCCATCGGCTGACGCTCTTGCGGATTGGCCCCAACGCTGCCCGGTTTGGAAGGTTTGCTCCCTCCCAAAGCCTGTGGCCACTTGGACCACCTGCCCCGTGGAGCCTTGACCCCAGCTTGGGGCAGCTGCACCCGCAGAGAGTGGGCAGGGACGAGAAGCTCAGACTGACGTGGGCGGAGCCTCCCAGCTGGGTCCCTAATGAAGGCCGTATTGCCGTTGGGCACAGGTCATCAGCTGGGACCCTCCGCTCCCAGGGGCACCCTGGGTCCGTGTGGTCAGAGCCGCCAGGGCGACTGCAGAGCCTGGGTCCCGGCCTCTCCTTGGCTCTCGGGGAGCACGCGGTGCCTGTTCAGCGCAGGGAACCACGTCTGAGTGTTAGCACGTTCCTGCTCTGCCCCCCTGCCGGTCCTCCTGCATCTGCTGAGCGTGCTTCCCTTCCAGGCTGCAAAGCAGTCTCTCTCCTCGGCCCCCACAAGGTCCTTCTCAACCCCAGCCCTCACGCCTGGCCGGCCAGACGAGACTGGATTGCAACTTGTCTGCTCTCAGATAAATGGAAGAGGCGCTTGCCCTCCATGCCCGCTGTGACCTTTCCTGTAGCCTCTGTTTGGGCAGCCACCCTGGGCCCAGGGGGCCTGGGCTCCCAGAACATCTCACCACACAGCTGGCAGGGCCTGCAGGGCAGGCCCCACTCCGGGTGGGGGCTGTGCCCCCCGCTCCCTCAGCCCCTCACCCAAGGAGAGCACAGCCCAGTGTGCAGTCTGCGGGCCGGGCAGGGACGTCCGCTCACTGTGGGGATTGGCTCGTGTCCTGGGAGAAGAGCACAGCCCCAGACGTGGCCTTTGACACGCCGCGCCCTGCTCCCTGCTCTACGTTCGGCCGTGCCTGCCGAGGGACAGAGGACTGACCAGGGACAGGGAGGTCTGACGTTTCTGGTTTTGAGCAGGGAGTGGGAGCTCACGCGGCTGAGGCAGCTGCGGCCACTCGGGAAGAGGCGGCTTCACTCAGGCGCGGCGCTGGGAACACTGGGTCTTGGGGGCCGTGCTTGTTGGAACAGGGTCTTTGGACATGGCGTGGAGTGGCAGCTGTCTCCGTCCCCAGCAGGTGGGCTGTGCTAGCCTGGTCAAGTTCAAGGTAATCCGGTGTCAACCTGCTGGTTCAGGGTTCGCGCTTAGACTGTCAAGGTCTCGGGAGGCCTGAGGACAGTCACTTCCCAGCATCCAGCGTCGGTGAAGCATGCGTGGCTGCATTTTGGTTTCTCCGTGATTCCCCTCTCTCAGCGGAAGGAGGATGTCGGCCCCTGGGCTGGCGGGGTGGCGTCAGGGTGCCCTTCCGTAGGAGGGCGGGGGCTCCCCACACTGCTCCCACCCCCGTGAGAACTTCTCCCCCTCAGGAGAAAGGGGGAAGATGACCCGGTGGCTTCCACCCAGAGACTTTCTCCTCCCCACGGCCACGGTTCTGCGATTTACATTAGGGCTGTAACGGGTCGGAGTAAATGGAGCAGGTTTGCAATTAGTTTTCAAAGTACTTATCTCATTAAAGTAAATGAATTATTGATTTAGTGACACTCCTGCTTTTAGTGAGTGGCATGGTGCCATCCTCGCCGTGCACCTCGGCTGTGGGAGCCGGCGGCCAGCACCAGCAAACCCACTCTCTGCAGGGTTTGTGTTTGGTTTTGTTTTTAATTTTAATATTTCCTTCTTGTTATTTAGCTTTGTAATTACAGGGGATTCACGTGAGAAATGAAGGGCCGGTTTATGGGAACAGAAGCTCCAGGGACAGTGGCCTCGCTTCCCTGCAGGGAAGGGCGGAATAACGAAGGTGGGGCGAGTGGGGGAGGGGAGCCCCCCTTGGGGTCTGAGGGGGGTGAAAGCGACTGTCAGCACCTTTTCTCTGGACCATGGAAGCTCATGGCATTGGAAAGCTCTCCCCAGATTCCTAGAGGACAGTGGCCAGGAGTCTGTGGGGTGCCAGGACTTCAGGACCCAGTTTGGATGAGCCAAGGGGGACAGCTGGGTTGGCAGTGGAGCTCGTCCTCGGCTGCAGGGGGCAGAGGGGGCGGAAGCCCGGGGCAGAAGCAGAGGCGGAATTCTGGAGCTCGTCCTGGACTCGGTGTCAACTCCGGCTGCACCATGGCCCCTGGGGTGCCGCAGGGGCTTCCTTTCCCAGGGTCCTCTGGGGGGAGCCGCCTAGGGGTGCTGCCCCTGAGCCTTCAGGGCCCCGGGGGTGGAAACCAGCCGGCCCGGAGGCCCAGCGAAGTGCTGGCTAGGGAACTCAGGCCCCAGCCTGCGGGCGCTGACTCAGCGTCTTCCCCAGTCCCCCTCTGGAGCAGCCATCGCGGGGGGAGATGAAGGGCCCATTAAAGGCCGCTGGCTCATGTTGGCCTTACTTCTGGCCGCCTCTCTTTCTGCCCCTGGTTCAAGTGTTGTGGCCTTGCCCTGAGCGCCACTGGCAGGGACAGCGCTCTAGAGCGGAGAGTGGGGAGCGTGGGCTGTGCCCTGCCAGGCTCCTTCTTTCAATGGCTGTGGCTGGACAGATGGTGAAGTGCCCACATGTCACTCCCGGTGTCATGAGTGTCTGACCCCTGGCTGGGCGGGGCCTCACAGTCGGGTCTGCGGCTCTGTCACCCTGGACACCCCTCTTGCACTGCTGTGTCCTCCTCTTGCCCCACCCCCAACACGCAGGCACATGTGACCACTGCCGGTTCCTCTCCTGGGTCAGGACCAGGACCAGACTAGCTGGGAGGGTGGAGGTTTGGGCAGGACCCGCCGGAAAGTCCTGGCTGGAGGTCAAGTTCCGAGGGGGTCAGCCAAGGCGGGGAGGGTCAGGCTGACGAGCAGGTGGGGTGGAGAGGCCGGCAGAGTCCACCACAGGCTCACAGGAAGGGTGTCCCCCGCTGGCCCGCTGACAGTCTCTGCTCAGTGAGGGCCGACAGCCCTGGGGGCACAGGGCTGGTCCAGGCCCTTCTGAGAGCTACAACAGGGATGGGTGGGGCCGGGGGCTGGTGTTACCCCCCACCCAGGTCCCCTACAGGTCCAGCTGTCTCCCCAGAATGGCTAGCCTGTGGTTAGACCCAGAGTGACCGTGACCCGGACCATCCAATACATCCAGCACTCTGGCCCGGCCAAACCCTGTCCCCGTACACAGGAGGAACCCACGCAGGACACTTGAGCCCCACCTGGGACATCACAGCTGCTCTCGCAAACATCAGCTTACAGAATGATTCCCGGGAGCCCCTGGCGCCTGGGCGCCAGGGACCCAACAGAGAGGGACCCCGCAGCCGGGCAGCCGGGCCACTTCCTTGCTCCATGGACAGCCTGGGAAACGTGCCAGCACGTGGCGGGGAGACAGCACCTTCCCAGGCCATCTCAGCAGGCCTCGAGGGTCTGGGGGTCCAGCCGGTCTCACATGCCAGCTCCTTGTCCACCCGCTTCTGCTGTGCAGCCTCATGTGGGGGCCCACCTGTCAGAGCTGTGTCCGCGACGGCCACACCCTGCTGGACACGGTGAAGATAATCAAAGGCGCGTCAGCCTGCCAACCCACTGGAACAACGGCTGGCACGTAGTAGGTGCTCAGCAAACTGCCAGGAGCTTCCTGTGATTGTCCACACTGCTGGGCCCGCCCGGCAGTAGCTGCCTCCCCAGCTGGACACAAACTGCCCGGCCTGGGACCTGGCATTCCAGGGCTGTCCCCTCCTCCCCGCCCCCTCTCCCAGCGGTGCCGCTTCCCAGGGCTGCGGCTAACTGGTTCAGATGTGGCTTTTAAAATATATATCCTTCTTTGCAATAAAAAGAAATTCCATTTAATTAAAAATGTTGACATTGTGGCTGGACACCCCGCCAGAGAAAGTGGCTATAAATTAAACATTAAATCTCTAATGGTCCATAAAGAAATGTTCGTTTCTGGTTCTGCATATACTGGATATAAATAGATAGAGAGAGGGCTTTTTTTTCATCTGGGAGACAGACTTCTTTAACCTCAGCTGGATAATCTTGTTAAGCGACTGTAATTAAAAGTTAAATTACTCCTCATGTCCCCCCTGGCTCTGATGGGGGTGGGGCGGGGGGTGGGGCTGCTTAGGGAAGGAGGAAGCTGGCCACCCAAGGCTTCAACGGTCTTCGGGAAATGCCTGGTGTTGGGTCAGGAGGAGACCTGGTGTCACCAGCTGGGGTGTCTGTCAGCCGCCAGGTCCTGCTTGGGCCTGTCCACGCTTCGGTGTCCCCGATCCCTAGCTCCCTTCCCCAAACGGCACCCCGTGGCTGGTCTGCAGCCTGAACCCCGTCCCGGAGGCCCAGGCCCGCCCGGAGAGCAGCATCGCTGAGCTCCCAGATCCAGCAGCGCAGGGCGCCTGGAAGAAGGCCCTGGGTGGGGTGCTGACCCTCGTCCCCTCTGGGAGGGCAGGGCCCTGGGAGAGCTTCAGCCCCCCTCCCTGAATGAACGCCTCGTGCCTGCGCCACGTTGGAGAGGTTGGGTGCGTGCTGCCTCCTGCTTGAGAAGACCGTAAACGCTGGAAAAGGCAGAAGTGGGGCGAGGCGGGGAGGGAGAGGCTGGCCGTGGCGCACAGAGGCTGGGTCGTGGGGTCCGGGGCCTCATCCCTGAGAGGAGCCGATAGTTTCCTGTGGCTGCTGTGACAAGCGAGCGACGCGGACAGCATGGGAAACGTCTGAGGCGTCTGACGCGGTGCCCACCGTCCGCAGGGCTGTGTTCCTTGGCCCCGAGGGAACGCCCGTCTCCTTGGTTTCGGCTTCAGAGGCGTCCAGCCCCTTCCTCCCCCTTCCCAGCCCGCAGTGGCCGTCGAGTCTCTGACCTCCTCTCCTGCCTCCCTTTCCCACGACGACGAAGGACCTGCAAGGCCCCTGGGCCACCTGCGAGCCCAGGACACTCGCTAGCTCCAGGTCAGCTCATTGGTGCCCTCGATTCCAGCTGCCACAGTACCTAACACGGCCACAGGTCCCAGGGACGGGGACATCGCCTGCCACAGACCACCTGGGCTCCCCCTTCTGACTTGTCAGGAGAAGCTATTGCGATCACAGTCCCCCCAAAATGCGTGTGAACTTGGGGCATCTCCTCAGTCTGTTGGGGCCAAAGAAGCTGAGTTACAACTTCGTGCCGGCACGGGCATGCTCTGCTCTGACGCTGTCTGAGGTGAGGCGGTGCCCTGGGGTTGGGGGGCGGCACCCAGGCCCCCGACTGGGGCAGATGCTGAGGGCCAGGGCCTGGGTTCACAGTGCTTTTGAAGTGAAGCAATTCTGCGTGTGCGGTCCAAGCTAGGGGTGGGTGGGGGTTTTCTGGGGAAAGGAAAAGGAATCCAGGAGAAGAGGGCAGGCGACAATGGGCTGGGTGAGGTGCCTTCCAGAAAAAATCTCCTCACGCATGTGGCTGTGTCCCCAGGGAGGGTCATGTGGGGTCTTCAAGGCGGGGTGGGGCCCCTCTGAGGAGCGTGGGAGTGTGTTCCTGGGAGGGAGGGGGCGTGATCAGATTTGCCTTGTGAAAATACCCGCCGGCGGTGGGGTGGGGAGCGGACTATGGGAGCCTCAGTAGATACAGGAGCCCCCTGGGAGTTGGCACAGGTGGGAAGCGATGGCTCTTGGGCCAGGAAGGTGGCACGTGGCACAGAAGGCGGGAGAGGTGGGCGGACACCAGAGACATCCTGGGGGGCCAGTGTGCAGACTGGACGAGGGGGCACTGAGGAAGGGAGGGGCAGGGTGGCCCCAGGTGACTTGCCTACTTGATGGTGGCGATGGCTCCATTTACTGAAATGGGGACCGCTGAGGCAGAACTGGGTTTCTGGGAGGAGACTCTGAGCCACGGACATGTTCGACTGGAGGAGTCGGGGAGGTGTCAAGGTGAAGATGTGGTTTGAGTTGGCTGGGCGAGTCGACCTGACCCTGGGGACCTCACTGGAGGTGCTCCGTTAGGCATCCAGGGCCACAGGCCGTGCACGGAGTGCTGGCGGAGTAGCCTGGAGGGAAGGGGCAGGAGGGGAGAGGGCTTGGGACTGAGCCCTCAGGAGCTCAGAGGATGGGGATGGAGGAGGAGGGGCCGGAGCAGCAGACCAGGAGCTTGTGGGGCCAGCCCAGGGGCGGGGCTGACCTTCTGCTGAGAGGTCAGGAAAGACAGACTGACTGCGGCCACCTGATGCTTCAGCTCTGTGAGAGTTGGCAGCGGACAGAAAGGAGTCGGTCCTTAAAGGCTGGGGGAGGGAAGATCCGAGGGCATGAACAGTGAATGGGTACATTGGGGGACCAGAAGATTCTCTCCTTGGCCAGAGAGTAGATCTGCGCGGGGGGCTACAGGCGGCAGGGGTGGGGAGGTGAGTTGGCACCAGGTGCAAGTGGCTGTGGTCCTGCGCCATCCCCAAGCCCACGGGCTGCTGTCCCAGCTGTGATGGGGTCGCCACACAGCAGGCCCACCTGGCTGTGCATGGAGACTAGACCCGCGGAGGGCCTCTGGCCACGAGCAAGTTAGAGGGTGCACAGAGCTCCGGGGAGAGCAGGGGGCCTTGGCCAGGTGGACCTGGGGACAGTGAGGGTCAAACAAGTACAAAGGTGTGGAGGGAGAACAGGTGGCGCCAGGGGCGGGGGAGGGGACGAGTGAGTACGTTGCGAGCTTCCGAGTCTGGGGTCCCAGGCCTGCTGAAGGGGGAACTGCAGGACCTGGGGTGTCTCAGGAGGGGTGACCATCAGGTCTCTGTCCCATGCGTTGAGTTGACATTGACCCTGGCACGAGTAACCAGAGCATGATGTCCAGAGGGGCCTGGACATACTGGGCTGGCGGCCTTGACGTGGGAGTTCTTGGAGGACGGATGATGGGCGGAGCCGAGGCACTGAGCAGGTTGTCTGGGTCCTGTTCCTAGGAGGACAAGGGGCCACGTGGAGGGAAACGGGGGCAGAGGGGGGAGCCCACTGAGGAGGCTGAGCCAGCGGTGAGGAAGCATGGGGACCCGGGACAGGGTGGCTTCCAAGGAGCCTCACAGGGGACGCCTTCCTTCGCTCTGTCGTTTTTATAAGTCGGCCGAGAGCAGGAGCCTCTGGCGCGCAGACGTGCTGATGTGCTGCCGCGGGCACCGGCCAGCACGGAAGCCGGCGCGCCCGCATCCACACGTCTGCCCACACCTCGCGATGCGCCAGCTTAACTGGGCTCGTGGGGACCCCTCCTGTGACAAAAGCCATTTTTGTTATTATCATTTAGAGTCCCGACCATCAGCCTCAGGGCCTCGGGGCCGTGAGCGCAAACACGTTCACCATTTATCATGTGTTCCATCTCAGCAAAGACTCTCGGTGTGAACAGAAGACAGCGCAATCTGTCATTAAATAAACCGACCTGCCGATACAGACACAATCTGCAAATGAGCCGCGAGCTGGCGCGGGCCGGCGCCGTCAGACGCCGGCCGGGATTTGGGTGTGCTGGGAGCCCGGCTCACCCTTTACTTTTGAGGTCGTTTCCAGCAGAAGGCTCCGGAACTGACAATGTGAGCAGAGACGCGTTCGTCCCCGAAGGTCATTGCCGAGCAGTAGCAGGCTATGTAGGGGGCTCTGGGCTGAGCCAGCAGCGTCCCAGCTGTAGCAAGCACTGCCGCGCCCCTCCCCCTGGGGAAGCCCTTGGCGTCACCCCTTAAAACCGGGGGCCTCCAGCAAGAGCCCAGACTGCGAGAGGACAGCGCAGGTGCTGCGGGAGGCTCCACCCCGTGGCCTGTGGGCTGCATGCGGCCCTGGGTGGCTACGAATGCAGCCCCGCACAAAACTGTAGATTTACTTAAAACACGATGAGGTTTTTTTTGTGTGATTACGTGTCACGATGTCTTTAATATGTGGCCCAAGACCACTCTTCTTCTTCCAGCGTGGCCCAGAGATGCCACAAAGTCAGACACTCCTGGTAGGGAACCCAGGTTTCGTCACGGAAGCTGGGATAAGACACGGAAGTGACTTTGGTGACGGGAGACGTTTACCACCGTTCCTCATCACAGGAGACGTGCCATGCAGGGCCACACGGGGCAGCACCAGGGCCAGTGAGGAAGAAGAGGGGATGCAGGATGGGGCACGAGCCTTTGCTGTGGCTTCCATGGGAAGAGACGGGTGAAGGGGGCTGAGCAGGCTCCCGATTGAATAGTCTGGAAACTGCTGCGGGCTGACACCTGGCCTGGGGTGATCGGTGCAGGGGGTTCGGGACCTGGAGCGTGGGAGCCTCGCAGAGGAGGTAGGGAGTGGTTCATGTGTGAGAGGTGGGCTCCTGGGGACTTGTCACCACCTCTAGGTATTAACCAGCCCCGGAGGCTGGGGGTCCCTCCCTCCAGGGCCAGGAGGCCCCAGATGGGAGTGTCAGAGCGCAGAAAGCGAGAGGTGCGGCTCGGTGGCTGAGGCCCAGCAGCGCTGCCCGGGGCTGCCCAGGGCACAAAGTGTCCGCTCAGCTCAGCGAGCAGACCTGCAGCCCAAGCACAAACGGAGGCTTCAGAGACCGCAGCGTGCCTCGGCTGCAGCGCTGGAGCAGGTGGCGGTGGCCGTGCCGAGTGCCCTGGCCTCACAGCAGTTCCGGACGTGGGTTTACAGGGCTCGGGTGGTGTCCAGGTCTCAGGAGTCCTTTGTCAGCGGCAGGAAGCAGGAGGCATGCGACATTGCTGATCTAGGGAACCGGGCTGTGCTGGCAGAAAGACCCCTTTTAGCCTGCAGCGGCAGGGCCCAGCTCAGAAATAGGGCCCGGCCTGCGGGGGTCATCCCCCTGCAGAAGACGGGGCAGTGGGCACAGTCCCCAGGCCGTCCGCCTGCCTGCAGAGTTGGTCCTGGATGGTTCATGAGACCGGTCGCTGAATCGCTCAGCAGATAACACACGCCACTCCTTTCCAGCCTCCTTCTCCAAAGAAAGTGACGGGGACACCTCTGCCACTTGAGGCCCCAGCCATGAAGGACTGCACCCAGGGACACAGGCACCCCATCCATAAGGCTTGTGGGCTGGACTTCCAATAATTTCTGGAAAGGGCTTCCAGCCCACAGACAGCACAGCACAGGCTCCGGAAGCAGGAGCCCCTCTTGGTCTGGCTTTAAGATCCATCACCCATCCTTCACGCCCCGCCTGGGTGAAACACCCTCCCCCCCAAAACAGGCCAGGCGTCATGCTGAGGCCTCATCCCCTGTGGTCCTCACAAGGGCACTCAGAGGAGGGACAGTCATCACTCCACTTTGCAGACGCGTAACCCAAGGCACTTGGAAGGTGCGGAGCTCACAGAAGGTGCGGCAACCATGCCAGGCTGGCCCAGGGTGGTGTGTTAGCCCCCTGCCTTCTCCCAGGGTCTCCCCCTCCCTGGAAGGGGCGCTGGCAGAAGCCACACATACCCCGACCCACGACTTTTCCCGAAATGGAAATCTCTGCAGTGCGTTCCTGTTCTCCTAGTGATTTTCCAGGCGTTATGTTGAATGCAAACAGCGCGGCTCTGCTCTCTGCGCTGACAGCCCCTTTGCAGAGGCGGGGCGGGGGGGGGGGGTGGCAGGCTGGGCTTCCCCACGGTCCTGGGACTCCGCCCGCCCGGTACCTCCGACTGGCTCGTGACTCCGCAGGCAGCCTTCCCAGCCCCCGCGTCCCAGCACTCTCGGCCTCTCATCTGTTTTTATTTTGTGAGGAGGTTGATGGAGACAGATTTCCAAAAGTCTTAGAGGAATGAACAGGTTGGCTTCTTGGGGGATTTGCTCAGGAAATGAGGTTTTGCCTTTTCCCAGAGGAGAAAGGGCGCGTCTAAATTATTGATGGCAAAACACGCTGTTCTAAGAAGCCAGCACGCGGTCGTCTGCGTGCTGCGTGGCGCTGCCTGTCCTGTGTGTTGTCTCAGTGCCCCGCCCTCTCTGGTCCCCCCACCCCCCACGGATGCAGCCCTCAGTCACTCCTGGGCAGTGTCGACCCACTGCCTCCGCCCAGGGCCGCGTCCTCAGGGCAGACCTGTCCCCTCCTCGGGAGGTGGTCTACCTTCACGTTTTAAGACACCCTACAAGGGACACGGGATGGGTCTTGAGGTCTCACGGCCAAGGAGACACATCCCAATGGTGGCTCTAGAGCACCGTCCGGGCTGCCTCTCCATCTGCAGGAGCGGCCAGCTTTTAAAGAAACGGGAGGGACAGCAGCCAAGACACTGCAGCCAAGTGGAGACTGGACGGCCGCCCAGACATCATCACCCGTGAGCCCCGTTTCAGCTGAGTGTTGACGAGAACATGGCGTGCAGGGGGGCTCTGGGGGGACTGCCCACCGGGAGGGGCCTGGGGGGCCCTTTCGTTTGCATGAGAAGGAACAGCCTCCTCAGTGCAATCAGAGACCAGCAGGGAGGGTGACCAGGAGGCCAGGTGGTCAAAGGGGGGGCCGGACAGCAGCCCTGTGCCCCGCCAGCTGGACACAATAAGTGTTTGTTGAATGAATGAACGATCGAACAAATGAACTTCGAGAAGGAAGTTGTAACATCGAGTGCTCTGGGGGGAGGGGGGCACTGCCTGGCGAACTGCTGGGGAACAGCGCGAGGTGAGACTGGGCGGTGTGTCCCCAGTGTGTTCTGGAGGCAGGTTTGCGTTCACTGCCATCACCACATAAAATAAGAGGGAACGCATCAATGGGTAGAAGATTGGAAAACGGAAGAGGCAGACGGAACACGCAGGTCTGGGACTTGGGACTGCGGCCGCAGGCTGGGCCACAGCTCGTTCTCCTGAACTTGCTGGCGGCCGAAGCCAAATGGGAAACGTGGCCAGTCAGATGATTCCTGTTGCCTTAAAAAGTGGCTGAGAACCCAGATGTGGGACGGACAAAGGGACAAATGGGATGTGGTCCGCCCGCACAGAGCGGTGGCACTCACCCCTAGAAGGAGAGGGAATGCCATGCCCACTCCGAACCTGGAGGTGTTCTGCTTGGTGAAGCCAGCCAGCCACACCAGGACGAAACCCGGGGTGACTCCACTCACAGGAGGTCCCCAGAGTCATCCAAGTCGTAGGGACAGAACGTTGAAGGGTCTGTGCCCTGCTGGGGGCGGGGGTGGGGACTTGGTGCTCAATGGAGACAGTTTGACTCTAAGAAGAGAAAGTTCTGGAGGTGGCGGTGGCGATGGCGGCCCAATAACTGTGAATGTGTTTGAAGCACTGAACTGCACTCCTAGAAGTGGTGAAAACTGGGAGCTTTTGAGAAATATATTTTACAATAAGAACTCAAACAAACAAGAACCCCAAACAGGGAAAAGAGGTTTTCCTGGGGTGGTTCTCAGGGTCCATCCGTGCGACACCGTGGGGCACCCAGAGCTCTGCTCGTGGGTGGCAGCTGCGGCCCCGTGTCCCCTAGTTGGCACTAGGAAGGTCAGCTCTGGGAGGGCGAGGTCAGAGGGTCAGTGAGCAGGAGGAAGGGAGGGCCCCCGAGGTCTGGGACGCAGGCTGCACAGGGCCCGGGCCGAGGGGTGCAGGCGAGGGCGGGAACGAAGGCCCCCCGGCGGGTTAAGCCCCACACTGGGGGCGGCACACAGCTGCAGCGCGCTCTCCCGCAGTCTGGACGCCAGGGCCTGAAATCAAGCGCCCCGCCCCTCTTCCGCTCTCTCTCTCGAGGTGAATTTCTTTTCAGAAGAAGGAAAAAAAAACCCCTGAAATAGAAGTGGCTCTGCTGTCGCGACCACTATCGAATATCGTGTTTAAGCCACTCACGGTTAATTTTTTATGTGCAAAATTGCGCCTTTCACCTCCAGTTCCCCTTACAGAGCACGAAGTAGACAATAAAACCCCAAGTAGCTCAGGAGCAGGGCGGCCAGGCTTTTAAAGCTGCCTGGTGCCCTCCACTTGGCGTCCACAGGGGCGGGGCCTCCACAGGGCGGGGCCTCCACAAAGCAGGGCCAGGTCCGCTGAGCAGCCTCCCTAGAGCAGCGTGACCCGCGAGGCCAAGGGGCCCCAAGATCCTTCCCAGCGACAACTGCACTGCAGCAACTTGTAAGCCACCAAATAAACCTGCCCGGATTGTAACGGAGGGCTGCACAGTCTACCTCCGCCGGACCTTTCTATTCCCGCTGCACCGTCGAGTAACTCGGCACCTGACTGGGGAGAAAGTCCAGGTGCCTCCTAGGGTGGAAATGAAGAGCCACTGGTGGTCTGGGTCGCCGCGTGAGGCGTGTTTTTCTGGCAAATCATTCTGTGTGACCCACACTAAAAACGAGCTTTTCTGCCGAGCAAGTGTTTTTCTCATCTCATCCCACGTGGGGCAGCCGGCGGCAGTTTACTGTCTGAAGAACGCGACGTTTTCCGGACAGAAGAGAACAGGGTCGGAGGGAGAGGCCTCTGTCACTTGGATGGAGGTGAATAAGGATGGAGAGAGGTTCCGGGGGAGAAGCGTCTGAAGCCCTGGGCCTGGGGAGGGGGGCGAGGCTGGGGAGAGTGGGGTGTGAAGGAGGACTGAGCATCAGGGAGGCGTGGGAAAGGGTCTGCCAGTGTCCCCAGGAGTGAATGTCCCTCTAGGAAGACCCAAGCCCACTCTTCAAAACGAGCCAGGTTCGGATCCCTGGAGGCAAATGTTTCCTGGCTGGTTCATTCCTTCTGCAGACTTCCAGTCTCCCATTGCGTTGGCCCCAGCCGGCTCTGGTATAGGGGGCCTCTAAGACACGCCTGTGCCTGTGGGGGTCACCATCTGGGGGGGAGGTGGCAAGTGCCAGACAATGGGGAGTTCCTGCCCTGCCCCAGATAACGCCCTCCACAGCAAGGCGCCCAGCGGGCTGTGGTCCTGCAGCTCAGCAGACTCCCCACGAGGCTACTGCGGTGGAGGGTGGTCTGGGCAGAGACCCCGCCCCTAGCTCCGTAAGTGCAGCTCCCTGGGTTTGGCCTTTGCTGAAGTGTCTCTCCCCAGAGACACTCAAAGTCAGCACCCCTGCCTCGCAAGCTGAGCTCCAGGAACCTGGTCACGGCAGCAAAAGTCACCATGATTGATTGTTCCGGGTGCAGCTGGGAGCCACGTTTGCTGACGGCCAGGCTCAGAATCGGCTCCCTGCTTCCTCCTGCCCTGTGGGCCTGCCCACCTGCCCACGGGTGGAGGGACAGGTGGACGTACTCAGCAATGCCCATGGAGCATGAGCCCTGGGAGCCTCCCCCCTGCCCACCGTGGGCAGCGGGCCGGTGTGCCAGGTGGATGAAGGGAAGGTGGGAAATGCTGGGGACGGGGAGGAGGCAGGGAGAGCCGATGTTCCTTTCGGACAAGCCAGGCAACCTCCAGCCCAGGCCAACCCATTCTCCGGCGGCCCGGGCCAGGAAGGGTGGGGGGACTCCCGGCCTGAAGCCCTAGAACAGGCTGGACTTCGAGTGCTAAGCATGGTGGGGGCATTAGGCTCACCCAGCCCTTCTGCTCGACCTGTAGTCCTGGACCTTTTCCGAAGCAGAGGCTCTTGGGAGACAGACGTGGTCCTGGCCTCCCAGTCCCCGGCCATAGACAGAGCACAATGACCCCTGTGTTCACACCGAATATTTTGCTCTGATCAAGTAAGGATACTTGGGACCATTCAGGGGGGTCGGGGCATTGGGAGTGACTCGGGATCAGGACAGCCAGCCGTAGGCCAGCGGGTGTGGGGGGGTGGGGATGGGGATGTTTGCCGACTCTGGGCTCGCTGCAGTTGCCTGAGGCTGGGACTCAGGGCCAGGAGCACCCTGGGCTTAGAGGAAGTCTGGGGTGGGGGTTGAGGAAGAGGGGCTGTGGTGTTTGTCTGGTAGAGGAGAGACAAGGACAGGGGAGGGGTGCTGCACCACCTATACCCTGGGACCTCAGGGCTCTCCTGCCCCCTGCCTGTGGGGGGGTGGGGGGGAGCAGAAGGCGGACGGCATCCACGCAGCGACCGGCCCTCTGCCTGGCCTGGATGGGAGTCCGCCGTCCAGGCTGTGTCTGCTCCCTGGGGCTGGACGGGTTGAATTCCAGGGAACTAAGTTGAATTGAATTGGAAGGAAAACTCACTATAAGAAAAGAATCGAAGAAAAAAGTCAACGAGAAGGAAAAACCCCAAATCAGCTGAAGGCGGTGGTGAACGCAAACGAGTGGGTGGGCAGCGGGGGAGGGATTTGCACAGACTGCCTCGGCAGGCCAGCAACTCCACGCACCAAATGTCTCCTGCAGGTTTTAATCCTCACTGCCCCCAGTCGTGGGTGAGGGGGTGCCGAGCCATGGGCGCCGCCCCAGAAGTCTGGCTGCCCCATCCCCAGAGGTGCCCTGGCTTCACCCGCCCTGGCCTTGGTGTTTTCTCCTGGAAAGTGGGGGTGGTCGGAACAGCGCCCGCCTCTTGGGAGTGTGAAGGCGGACGAGGCCGTTGTCCCCAAGTGCCCGGCACATGAAAGGTGCGAAATCTATGATGGCGGCAACCTGCTCTTGAGGGTGACATCCATGGTGGTGATGACAGTGACTTTTCTGCACCTCAGGAAGCAGGCCCACGCCGACCGCCTTTCCGTGTCCTGTTTACACTACGTTCAAAAACCAGATGCAGCCCGGCTGGTGTAGCTCAGTGGATTGAGCGCGGGCTGGGAACCAAGCGGTCCCGGTTCGATTCCCAGTCAGGGCACATGCCTGGGTTGCAGGCCAGGTCCCCAGTGAGGGCCACGTGAGAGGCAACCATACATTGCTGTTTCTCTCCCTCTCTTTCTCCCTCCCTTCCCCTCTCTCTGAAAATAAATAAATAAAATCTTTAAAAAAAAAACAAAATTAAATTAAAAACCAGATGCAGCCTGACTGCTTCATGAGTACGCAGCCTCCTTTCGGGGTGATGAGAAAGTTCTAGAAGCAGAGAGTGGCTGTGAGGGTCGCAGCACAGTGTGCCTGTACTTAATGCCTCTGGGTTGTGCACTTGAATGTGGTTAAAACGGCACGCTTTGTGTTACGTGCATTTTACCACAGGAAAAAAGACGCAGCAAACGTGTGTACACCTATGGTTAGGAACCACGAGTAAAACGAATAAGGAAAATTTAAGTCCAGAAGAAGCACACCACACACACATGTGCACACGCACACACACACATTTCTGATCTCCGCGGGCCCTGTGAGAAAAGGGCAGGATAGGGGTCCGGACACATGCGTACGGTGCCCGTCCCCATCCCTGTCCCCGAAGTCAGTGCCGTGACTTCAGGCGGGTGCCTTGGTCTCTCTGGCCCCTGGTCCCTGGGGCCGGCATCGGCCCCGAGCTGCTCCCGGAGGCTGCACAGAACCCCGAAACACTGCGTTTGGGGTCTGGGGGCCTATTCTCGGTGAGCGGCATCACGTGCTCACCCTTTGACTGATGTTCGATTTACATGATGACCCCTGAGAGTGGGAACAAGTCCTGAAGGATGACCCATTGCGGGATTGGACACCACCCTCAGCAGCCTGCTAAGTCCCCATGAGAGGGTCACCTCAAAACTGACGGGGAGGAAAAGCAAAGGGGTCACACCGAGTTTGGGGCCAAGGGAAGGAGAGAAAGCGCCCAGGACTATCCCACGTTCCAGAGGAAACGAGTTGGCAAACCTGGGTGACAAGCCCCGGTGTCCTCACCCGCCTCTGTCTTTGCCTATTAAGTAAAATACGACCCCCCGCTGCACCCGGTGTGGACAGCGCGAGGGGTGGGTCTCCCAGGGAGAGGAGCCCGCCATGACCATCGGCGAGCACAGAGCTGCCAGCAGCCACCTGCTCGTGGCCGCGCCGACCGTAACACTCTCTCCTCTTCTTTTCCTAGAGAGCCCACGGTGCCTCGGGGGACGTTGGCTGAATAAAAGGTAAAAGACTTTCTCTTTTTTTCTCCTGAATAGGTTTTGACAGATGTGAGCATGTTGGATATCTTGGGAGCTGTTGACAATGAATGCGGGGTTCCTGGGGTCCCATTCGCTGGGGGGAGTGGGGGCAAAGAGCGAAGGTTTGGCTCGCTTAGCACCGGCAGGCATCTCGTCTGTGGCCCAGTCCGTGGCCCATCGTGGGCCGGCCCAGCCTGTGCGGGGGAGGGGGGCCTGGAGGCCGGAGGAGCCTGGAGGGGAACGAGGGGACAGGAGTGTGTCTGCAGGCGGAGAAGCAGTGTGGATGGACTCCTCGCTGGGCCCTCCCTGCCTCCTCCCCCCTCTTCCCCTAGGCCCCCCTTTGCTCTGCTGCCCCCTGCCCCCTGTGCCAGGTACTCAGTGCACAGGTGTGCTCCCCGGAACTGCAAGGCCATCAGAACTCAAGGGCAGCCCGGCTCCCTGGTCCAGCTGGCTCAGGTGGTCAGACTCCCGTCGTGGCCGAGTCTCCTCAGGGAGGGGGCTGCGGACAGTGGCTCTGTCGCCAGTGCTGACCCTCACGGGAGACTGGACCCATCTGGCCTGAGCCGGCCATGCCTGTGTTCCTCAAAGCCAACCCTCTGTCACTCACACAACCGACCATCTTCAAGATGCACTTGCAGTTGTACTTTGGGGAAAAAAACGTATTATGGAAGTGGTGTATACCTGTTGGGAACAAATTAGAAAATGCAGCCATGTCTTTGGAACTCAGGTCCCGGGGGGCTTCTCCTCGTGGGCTCCTGGGTCTCGGGCCACGTGTGCCCAGACGACAGAGCTGTTCCCACAGATCGGAAATGGCCAGTCAGCCAGTCGGGGTGGGGCTCCTGGCCTCTTCCTGGGCCACAGCTGGAGACTTCGTTTGGTGATGTCTTTTGTATTGTTTCTGTTGCAAGCTCCCCCTGGGCCCGGAAGCGGGCATTGACCCGGCAAGGGGACTTCCAACCTGGTGGCTGGTCACCACAGGGCCACAAGGTGCTGTGGGCAGAGGACACTCAGGCCCCACTCCCTGGGGACATGAGGCGGAGCTCCGGGGGCCACTGCAGGGGGCTGTGGGCGCCCATGGTGGGCGATGCAGGACAGGGTCCCCAGGGAGTGACCGTCCTGTCTCTGCCAGTGTGCAGGGGACAAAGGAAGCCCAGACAACGTGCGTTGGTGTCCCACTCTGATCCCAGTACTCTGAACCACAAGGAGACTTCACGCCCTCTTTGCAAACCGAGCCCCATTTTACGGGGTGGAGTGGGGGGGTGGGCAGCTGCAGGGGCCCTCGGTGAATGTCTGTGGGATAAAGACGTCCCCTGTGCTCTAAGGAGTGATGCGGGGACAGGCTGGCTTGGATGGTGTGCGTCCGTATTTTCAGCTCATCAGCTGTAGCTTGCATACAGCCAACTGCGCAGCTCAGAGCATGCAGTCGGATAAATCATGATGCACGTGCGTGCCCATGACATGGTCGCTGCCGTGGAGACACTGAGGGGTCTGTCACCCCGCGCAGCTCCCTGCGCCCCAAAACCCCTCCCTCCGGCCCCTTCCCAACCCCCACGTCTCAGGTGAGCCCCGCTCGGCGTCGTGCGTATTCCCGGGACTTTCATATGCGCAGATCAGACATGCATGTACTCCTTTTTGTCTGTCCGGCCACTTTCGCTCAGCACCGTCGTCTCGAGAGTCCTCCAGGTAGAGGCGCGTCCACAGTTCCTTCCCTTTTCTGCGCGGTTGTTCCGAGCTATAAGCGCACTGCAGTCTGCCTCCCGCTCGCTCGCGGGAGGGCGTTCGGTGTGTCTCCAGGTGGGGCCGTCACGGAGGGAGCCGTGCAGAGTGTTCGCATGCAAGTCTGCCCGCGGCCGGTCTGCTGCCCTTTCTCTCGGGTCAAACGCCCAGCTGTGAGATGGCTGGGCCCTGTGGCAAGTACGTTTAGCTTTTTAAGCCAATGCCAAATGCTTTTCCAAAGCGGCGGCACCACTTCCCACTCCCACCGGCCGGGCGTGAGAAGCCCGGGGCTGCACCCTCGCCGGTGCGCGGGGCTGCTGTCCCCGCCTCTGTCGGAGTGCTGAGTTCCAACTCGCGTTTCCTCGTGACGAAGGGTGTTGCTCCGTGGGTTGTCGGGTGTCCACACACCTTCTCGGGTGACGTGTCTGTTCACGCCTTTCCGTGTTTATTGGGTCATTTGTTTCGTTATTGTCGAGTTGTGGTGTTGGCAGTTTCTTTAAATATTTACTGAATACAAGTCATGCATCGGACACTTGCTCGAGCAGAAATGTTTTCTCGTTCTTACTGATGTGGAGCAGTTTGATTACCATTTCTGTAGGTGTCATTCCTTCACGTTCCGTGGGTTTGTTGAGCTTTTTGGACTGCCGAGTTTGCCGATTTGGAGATGCTTTATCCATTATTTTCCCACGTGTCCCTTTGTTCCCCGCCACCTTCAGGGACTCCCAAGTACACTCCTGGTGGGCGGCTCCAAGTCCTCCCACACCTCACAGATGTTCTGTTCTACTTCTTAAAATGTTTTTTTCCCTTGTTCTTCTCTATTTGGGCCTTCGAAATAGAGAAAATTTGTGTCTTCAAGTCCATTAATGTTTCCTTCTGCCATGTTTACTCCACCACGGAGCCCGTCCTGGGCAGGTTTTCACCTTGGATGTTGGAGTTCTCCTGTCTCTGAGTTCAGCTGGTTTAGGCCGCCCTGCCTCCCTTAGCTTTGGGAACAAGCGGAGTGGAGTCGGCAGCCTCCTCCCCTCCTCCCCTCCCCTTCTCCGCTAACTGTGTGTCAGTTCCCGGTCAGTTTCAGAGGGCCCCTTTCCCTCCTCACTTTGGGGGTTTCCCTGCTCCTTATGTGTCTGTGCTTGGGGGCGGGACACCGTTTACCTTGTTGGGCGCTCGATACTTTTACTCCCGTAAGTATCACTGTGTTCTGGGGGTCATCTCTGGCCTTGCCTCGGAGACTTGTCAGGTGGGACCTGGGCCCTGCTTCACCGGGGTCTCCCAATCCCACTGCCGCGGCAAGACCTCGGCACGCTCGACCCGTTGCTCCAGGCCCTGGGAAGCATCCCTGTCTGGCTGGAGCGTGGGTTTCTGAGCCCTTCCCATCCATGCCTCCGCCTGCCACATAGTATGAGCTGACTGACCAGCACACAACACAGGGACTGGACCCTTCCTGGCCCTGGACGGCTCTCCCGTCCCCTGAGAAAGCATGTCCATTGTCAGGTGATTGGCTGTCCAGTTTCATGGACTGCGTGACTCATCGCACAGCTTTTTTTAGGAGTGTCAGACGCCAGGAGTGCGCCGACACCTGTGCACAGGTGTGTCTGGACTAGTGCATCAGCCAGGCTGTCCTGGTGGGAAGAAGAAGGGTCGGGGGAGGTGCCCCAAAATATTGAACACCAGGGGGTCACCCAGACCCACGGCCGTTTCCTCCGAGGCTACACAATATGGCATCAGCTTGCCAAAAAGTCAGCTCCGGGGCGGTTGGTTCTGTATCACAGGGACGGGAAAGGGGCCCGATGCCGCCCGTGGCCTTTGGGGTCTCCTCAGCTGGGCAGTTGGCACCGCCCACCGCCCACCAAAGGAGGAGGACCAGAGGCACCTGAGCCAGGCTGGGAGGACGGCGGTGCCGGTGTGTGTGCGCATGTTTGTGCGAACGCGTGAGCCCAGGTGCGTGTTTCCCCGGGGCATTAATTACAGTCAGAGAGGAGGCTTGTCCAGGCGTGTTCCGCTTGGCCAGAGCAATTTATCATCCAGTTTCGGGGAGCAGAGATGGGTCATGGTGCGGAGAGCAAGACACACATCTCTCTCACAGACTCTGCCACCGCCCCGCTGGTTCCGGGGGGCGCAGCTTCTCAGGGCATGCGCCCTCGGCAGTGCGGACAGGCGGGGGGAGGAGGGAAATGGGGAGGCCTGACGTCCGCGTAAGACAAAACCTGTGATGGGAAGGCTTGGGCCAGCGGCCGGAAGGAGAAGCTGCCGGGTCTCCTCCGACATCGGCCTGCAGGGGAGGGAGGGCAGGCAGGCGGTCTGTGGACCTCAAGAGGGGCGGGTGTTGTCCTGACTGGTGGCTCGGACATGGTGGTATTTCCTACCTGCTCCGACGGGGGTTTGATTGACACTGAGTTCAGCATAATGAGGGTGGCTGTCTTCATTCATGCGGCGGCAGCATGCGTGACTGGCAATGGCTTTGACCAACAGAAGTTTGTCTCTGACGGCTCTGGAGGCGGGAAGCCCGAGCTCAGACTCCCACCAGGGTGCTAATCCCATCGCGGGCCCACCCCCAGACCCTGCTCACCACCCCCCCGCGAAGGCCCCACCTCCAAATTCTGTCACAGGGAGGGTATTTCAATATGTGGCTTGGACCTGTAGCAGCGACCAAACAACGCGTCAGCCCAACTGGAGGTGCTGTTCCTGGTTATGGCGTGAACCAGGAGTGTCCCAGGCAAGCTGGGGGCTGGGGGGCGGCTGCCCCTGAAAGCCAGTTTCATCTGTGTGTTCCGGAGGGTTCGGGGGCTGGGCCCGCAGAAGACACGGATGGCCCACCTGGCGAGGCCTCAGACCAGCGAAGATTCAGCGAGAGGCATCCCGGAGGCAGGTGGTCAGGGACTGCCCCAAGGAAGAGCTTTCCCGGGATGGCAGCCAGCTGGTGATGGATGGGCGCCTGAATTCCCTCCCCACCCCTGGAGTCTGCAGAGGGGTTTCTTCTGTGGGGAGGGCGGGCCAGTGGCTCCTCAGGCTCGAGTCTCTGTCGGGGAAGGAGAGTCTGCAAGCACCTCTTTAAATCAGGACACAGAGCCGGCCAGGTTCGAGGGGGACCAAGCTCCCCCCGCCTTCCCTCAGCGCCCGCCACCTGCCCTCCCTCCCTCCCTCCCCTTCCTGCCCTCTCTCAGTGCTGAGGTGGGTGTTCCTCCCTCGGCCCCTCTCCTGCTGCTGAATTATTGAGAGTGCGGTTTTGCTTTATTGCTGTGCTGGAGGGCGGTGCGGAGCCGCTGAGCTGGGAACGTGCCCGCAGTCCAGCAGAGTCCCCACGGCCCTTGGGATCCCCTCCCAGCCCCCTCGGTGGGGGAGCTGCTCCCGGCCCGTCCCTCTTCTTCTCCCCCGCCGTTATTTATTGATGACCACCAGCATTCCAACCGGAGGATGCTGTGTCCTTTTCATATCTCATGCCACCCGTCTGCAGGGCTGTGGATTGAATTGGTGGCCGATGGCACTGCCTGGCTCAGGTGTAGGGCCACATCTCCCTGCTGGGGCCCTGGGTGTCCCCATGCAGCTGACCAACTGAAGGCCTCCAGGCCACGTGCAGAAGTGGCCTGCCAGCTGGGCGTCGCTCCGACATGTGTGCCACATCAGTACACGTACGGGGGCAGGGTTGGCGAGTAAACGGGGGTTCATGTGCCCATGTATGCGGGTGTGCGGGGAGGGGCCTGTGCATTTGTGCGTGCCTCAGACATGCATGCAGCTGCGTGTCTGCAGGCTCCTGCATTGCCGTGTGCGTGCAGCTGGGCACACATTTTTACAGCACACGCCCTGGAGCTTAGTTCGACGCAGGCCCCACCCATGAGGCATGGCCACCTGAGCCCATGTTTCTAGAGAAGGTGATGGCGCGGCCACTGTGGAGTTTAGACGGTGTCAGGAGACATGCAGCATATTCATGGAAGCTGCTGGCAGCATCGCCAGGTCTCGGTGGACAGGGCAAGGAGCGAGCAGCGAAAACACTTAGAGAGACATTCTGCCCCACTCACACCTCCCAGAGCTGCCGTGGGAAGGTGACCCCTGGGCCTCATACCCTCCAGACCTGAGCCCACGGGCGCTTGGCTGGTCAGCAGAGCCGCAGCCCCCAGCAGCGACTGCTTCCTTATATCCGTGAGGAGGCGCGTCCCAACCCCGCGCTCCCTAAGAGGCAGCTCAGCCATGCTCTGTGCCTTCGAACTCCCTCCAGCCCTCGGCAAAATTTACAGGCATTTGCTGTGTGCCCGACGGGTGTGGCCGAGCCCCTGACCTCCAGGAGCTGCCCAGGGTTGGGACGGCATATCTGACTGAAATGGCGAGGCTGTGGGAGCCGGCCAGACGGGGAGGAAAGGGAGGGTGGGCCCCCAGGACCGTCTGTGATGGGCACCGGGGTCCCTGTGGGTTGTCTGAGCCCAAAGCCCAGCTTCCCGGGGTTCCCCGGACACATCCGGAGGACGTGTGACCAAGTCCCAGACCTGCGCTGTGTGTCCACGGGGCATGGCTGCTCACTCATCTCGGCCAGGACCTGGGGAAGGATGCCCCAGAACCCGGTGGGCACGGGGACACCGCTCTCTCCCTGTCCTCGCAGCTCTGGATTTTGAAAAGCACAGGGTGCCAGGCCGTTCTTCAAGGTGCAGGGAGGCCGGGTGGCCCGTCACAGCTCGGTGTCTTGTTTCGGGGTCACCCCACCGGTGGTGCAAAGGTGTGGGGCCTGCTTTGCCTCTCAGGTGGTTGCTGACCATCTGGTCATTCCCACACGATCGTGGAAACAGCCCAGGGGCAGGGCTGCTATTCCCACCCTGTTTAGAAAGGAGGAAACTGAGGCTCGGGGCAAGGCTGTGAATGGCAGGGCCGGGTCTGCTGGCTCCCGGGCCTCTGGGCTCTGTGGCCAGGCTGGCTCCTTGGCACCCCGGGGGCCACGGAGGTCATCAGAGCTGTGGGCACTCGGGCGGCGGGGTGGGGCACCTCCTTTGTCATCCTCCGACGTTCAGGGCTTGCGGGAAGCAGCCTCAGAGCGTGCCGCATGCACGCACACCCTTGCCCTCTGTCCCCTCCCCCCCGTGCCACCAGCATCCTTGCCAACCCCAGAGGCTCGAAGTCTGACTTCACTCCCTCTTCCCTGGCACCTTCTTTGGGCTCGCCCAGCCAGGGAGCCACAGACGGGGCCTTGGAGGGGAGCCAGGGCACTCAGCCAGAGGCTCCCAGCCACTAAAGCCCACACCTGCCTCCCCCATCCAGCCCTCCTCCTGTTCAACCCGGGCAGGGTGATGGGGCGCAGATGGGGTGGCTCCCACTGAGGCCAGTCACGAGCCTTCCCGAGTCCCCTCCTCGGCCAGCCGACGGCCGCCCTGCAGACAGGAAGTGCTGGGCTCATCAGGTGTGGTTCCGTCCTCCCGCAACCTGGAGACTCCGGCACACATGTCCCTCTGGCCACCAGCCCATGCCCGAGGGGGACAGGATACTCACTATCTGCTGTCATTCTTCAGTGTGTATGACCGCCATTCTCATACCCAGACTCTGGGCCTCAGTTTCCCTCATCAGAATAAATCTTCAGAGCCTTAGAAAGAAGGGTTTCCTTTCGCCCCTTCAAAGAGTAGGCGACGGGCTGGGTGTGTCTGGCACTCAGGCTGACATGACAGGTGGAGCGGCCTCTTGCCTGGCTTGGGGCCTGGGTCCCTAGCTGTCTCGGGGCCCATGGGCAGCACTGGCTTGAAGCCAGCCGGCCGGGACGGCCAGCTTCCAACAGGGCTGAGTAGGAAGCCAGGAAAGCTGGCTGCCCGAAGGACAGGGTCCCCAGGCCTCATCCCCGCACCACAGGGGTTGATGGGAGGTAGCCTGGGAAACGCTGAGGCAGGCGAGATGTGGGACGCAGACAGGCCCCCCAGTGCCCCCCACTGCAGCCCAGCCCGCCACTGCACATCTGACCTGGCAGGCGGATGTGGTGCCTCTTGGCTGGGCCTGGAGCCAGTACTCCCCTCCCCGCGGCCCCTGCCAGACATGGGGCTGGGGTCGCAAGCCGGTCTCCCCCTGTGTCCCTGCCAGCTCCCACCTTCCGTGCTCTGGCGCCCTTTGCTGCTCTAATTTTCTAGCGGCAGGGTCTGTCTCCCCTCCCCACCCATGAGGTCCATTAGGCTGGGAGGTGTTGCCTCCCGGGCCGCCCCACCCCCCTCCCACATAGTGGGAGCCTCTGTGCCCAGCATGGGGAGCACTGGGATGAGAAGCTCAGCTCTGAGCAGAGAGCCGGGCAGTGGTGCAGGGACCAGCAGTGCGGGCAGGGCCCCCGCAGATGGGCCAGCCTGGAGGGAGCAGGCGCTGAGCGGCATCGGGAACGAACTGGAGAGGAGAGCCTGGGAGGGGAGGACCAGGACAGGAGGCAGGAGGGAGAGCGCCCAGGTCCTTCTGAGGACTGCTGCAAGTGCCAGCAGACGGAGCCCCAGCGGGGCCAGGACCGGAGCGCCAACCTGCCCCTGTGCCACTGCCCCCTCGGGTCTCCTCCCCGCCTCTGAGCCCGGAGCCCGCCGTGGAGCCACGGTTCCAAAATGATGGTGTATTTTTGGGTAAGTACCAAGCGTGGAGAGCTGAGCTGCTTTCCTGGCTCCGGGCAGATCTGGGTGGGAATGTGGACAGAGCGCAGTGAGCCCACCAGGCGCCTGAGCGAATCCGGCAGCGCCCCTCCTCAGTCTGTGCCAGCAGGGAGCAGGGCAGAATTGTCCCCAGACAGGAAGTTCTGGCCTCTGTGGGGATGGGCCACTGGTGGGGGGGCGGGGGCTGCTGAGGGGGCTGCTGGGCAGAGGCTCAGGAATGCCCTGCATGGGGCGCACCACGCTCCCCCTCCCACCATCCCCTGCCCAGCTGTGGGAAGAACCTTCAGCAGATTCCCTGGCAGCTGATAGTGCAAACTTCTGGCAGCTCTCTCTGGTCTGCACCCCCAGCCTCCCCGCCCGCCACCCGCATCTTATCTGCTCCCTTCCTCCCTCCCCCTGGGTCCCAGAAAGAATAATGGGGAACGAAACGTGGGCCTCAGAGCTCGGAGCCTGGAAACATAGGAAGCTGGGGGAACCCTGGGGAGAGGAAGAGTCCCGGCCAGGCGGAGCCTCTCCCTCCTTCCTCCCAGCCCCTGCGCCTCAGGGAAGGAGTGCCGAGGGAGATGGGGGTGGGGGGCTTGCTCCCTTGGGAGGGCCCAGGCAGGAGGGCCCCGCTGGGGGTGTGGAGGAGCTGTCTTTCCAGTGACGATGGGCTGAGCTGGGAGAGCGAAATGCTCGTGTGTGCGCGTCGATCCCAGGACCCTCAGCCTCCACCTCCCGCGGAGTTGGTTTGGAAATCTGTGGGAACTCTGCACTTTTCTCCTGGGGGAGAACGTACCCTGGGTCTAGCCCGGCCCAGCCCAGGGGACCCAGCCAGCACCTGTAGGCCCTGCCCCGCAGCAGCCTCTCCCTGCAGGGCCACGGCAGTCCCGCCTCCAGGGGGGCCGACCCAGCATCTGGCCTGTGGGGCTCATCCTGGGCAGCAGGCCAGGCAGGGAGTCCGCAGGAGAGGCCCAGGCAGCCGCACCGAAGGGACCGGTGGCCACCGGGTGTCGGGAGGCTGTCATTGTCCCAAGCTGTGCAGAGCCCCGCAGACCCACAGCCACTCGGCAGAACGGAGGCCTGACGTGCCAGGTGCGCCCGGCCTCTGCCCCTTGCCACCAGCACCCTGCTGTCCCACTGCTGCCCACGCCTTGGCTCTGCAAAGTCCTTCCTCTTCATCAGGGCCAGCCCCAGGGACATTGCCCCAGGGACGCCGTCCCTGAGCCCACGAGCAGAACAGAAGGGATTCCTCTCTGCATCTTAACTCTGCCGGCACCAGCCTGGCAGTCCTGAGCTAGTCCCCGGTCCCTCCGGTGGCCTGGGTGCCCCCTCAGACCCTGATGGGGCTGCTTTTTGGTCTGGGCCTCGTAACCAGGAGATGCTTCCAGGGGGCTGGGGTGGGGGCAGGGCAAAGGGCTGGGAGGGAGCATGGCTGGGCCTTCGCTCCTGCACACGAGGAAGAAGAATGGGGGCCAGGAACAGGGCTCATGTCACTGTGCCCCTCGGCCTAGGCCGGTGGGTGGCTTCATAATCGACTGGCAACAGGCAGAGACGCCAAAGCAAACCACCTCCAAATGAGCAGCGATTGCTGGAGACACGAAGAGCAAACAGGGCTGGGCAAGGTTCTCTGTAAATATTGTGTTAAAAGTTGGCCCTGGGGTGATGGAATCTGTTTAAACTGAACCTAATATGCTATTGTCGCACGAAGGAGCCTCCTAATGAGGACTTAGGGTCTTCCTTTCCTAAGGCCTGGGGTCTGGGGGGCCCTGATCCCCAGCCTCTGGTCTTCTGTGCTCTCAGGATGGGCACCCCCAGGAGCCTGGCCGCCAGCCTCCCCTGCCCCGCGCCTCCCGCTTGCTGTCCTCGGGCAGACGCTGGGCCTGCGCCCCCCACACTCAGACCTCCAAGACAAGGCCTGCTTTTATTAAAAATCATTAAGCAGAGTGCTCATTCACGTCAGCGAGAGCCAGGCAGCTGTGTCCGCGTGGCAAGTGGCAATGCTGTAGGAGATGGCCCCACGCGTGGCCCGAGAGGCAAGGCCCTGAAACCCACCATCTGAAAGCCCTGGGGTGGAGCTCAGAGGGCAGCTGCTTGCGCTCTTGGAGAAGCTTGACACCCCCTGACTGCAGTTGCTGGATCGCCTACCTGGTGGGCCAGGCTGAGGGTGCCCAGGGTCCCCCCAGCAGCCACTGGAGCCACTCTCAGCACAGAATCGGTCGGTGCTGAGCCCGGCCACAGCTTTCTCGGGATCCACAGGTCCCCCTGGCAGTGCCAGCTGCAGCATGAATGGAGCGGGGTGGGGGGGGGTGCGCGCAGGGTGTGGCCAGTTCCAGAGTCCGGCTGAGACTCCTGCAGCCCTTTCGTCCCTGGGGCACAAGTACCGCTGATGCTGCGTCCACCAGGGCAAAGACAGGAGGAGGGGTCTCACTCAGCCCATCAACCCCGCTGGCCGTTTCAGGTCGTCAGGTCTGTGCAGGCTCCTGGCGCGAGGGGTGGGCAGTCCCTCCGAGGGCTCAGAGCATCCGCAGTCGGGGGGCTGGGGCCCATAAAACAGCAGGGACATTTCTGAGCAGGCTGGCCCCAACCCCGGGGACACCCAGGGGCCACAGGGTCCTGGGGAGGGCCAGGCCTTTGGCTTCCACCACCTTTCATCCCGCCCAGTCTGGCGACCCCTAGGCACAGCCCCGGTAGCAGGTCACAAATTTGGGGTTTGACCCTGCTCGGGCAAAGGGTGCTGAGTGGAGAGGAGGACTTGGGTGTGGCGGAGTCTGGAGGGGTCAGAGTGAGGGGCCGCGCCCCACACCGCTCACCCTCCCTCCCTGGCAGGGAAGACGCCCGTCTGCCCCCACAGCCCTCGTCTGCTCAGGGCAGACATGGGGACTGTCCTCCCTTTCCCATCAGCACCAACACAGTCCGTTAGAGATCGGAGCTGAGGTGACCTCTGTGTCCAGGCCCCAGGAAAGTGGCAGGGAACCTGGGGGAGGGGACCCCTGCCCCATTCTGAGTTTGTCATAGTCTCATCCATCACAGCATTCCCCCCCATGCCAAACATCTCAGAACTTGGGGACAGTTGGGGACATTTGTGATTGCAAAAGAGCAGAGTGAGCAGAGTGACGAAGGCTGGGGGTCTGGGGAGGAGAAGGGGCTCAGGACCCCCTCTCGAGAGAGGCAGGTGGCTGAGAACCGCACCTGGAGAACTGGAGACGAATGAGGGGTGAGTGGGCCAGCGTGGAAGGGCCTGAGAGGCAGGGGTCCCAGAGGCCAGGGAGGTCGGGCTGCAGGAGAGGATGGAGGAGCAGCCAGGCCTCCCTGGGCCGAACGCTCCAAAGAGGGTGACATGAACCCCAATCAGGCGAGCGAGAACCCTGCTCCGGCCCCAAGGGCTGCGGTGGCCCAGGGGTCCAGCGCCCCGAAAGTCTCCCTGCGGAGGGGGGAACAGAGGGCTGGCCCTTCACCCTGGGGCCACTTTCCTGCTGTCCCCTCCAGTCCCTGGCGTGGTTCTGAGGCGGGGCTGTGCCCTTTGGTGCTTACCAATTCCCAAAATGCAGCAGGACGCCCGAGGCAAGGGATGCCGGCTGGTGCGCGGTCTCCAAAGGCCCTGGGGGCTCAGAACCTGAGGGGCCCCATGTCCCTGTGCCTGCCATGAGGCTGGAACCGCCTGGGCGCCCCACACAGGCGCCTGTCGTGGGAAGGAGTGGACGTGGGATCTAACAGCGCGCCCGGCGAGGCGGTGGAGCAGTCCACGGAGAGCTTGGCTGTCGAGCTGCCCCGGGTTCTGGCGAAGGCATGTGAGACGCCCTGCCCAAGCGTGAGCAGGAACGTCGGGAACGGGGAGCTGGAACCGGGGGCCTGCCTCGGGGTGTCTGCAGCTGCCGGTGGCGTCCACTCAGCCCCCCAGGGGCCTGGCTCCGGGACCCCGTGGCTGGGTGGGTGGGCTGCACCGGTGCGTCCCCGTGACCCCAGGGCCACCTGCCAGTGTTCACCTGGAGCCAATCCCATCTGCTCCGTGAAACCAGGGTTCAGCTAATTGTGACTTTAAAACTTAATTATGGAATGAAGTCGGGATTAAGGACCCTTCCATTTATCTTCCTCTGGCTGTGGCTTGTCAGCAGCTGGGATATGGAGCGTGCTGCTCACCACTCTGGAGGATGGGGGAGATGTGGCCGCCGAGGTTGGCCAGGCAGGGTCGGCAGCAGGGCCGCACTGCGCTGAGGGGGGCATCTTCATTCGGCCCTGCCGCCCACCCCGCCCCTGCTGAAGCCACAGTGCCCTGCCCCTGCGAGGAGACAGCGCGCCCCCATCCTCACTTCCCCTGCCTGCCGGGAAACCTGTGTTTCCGGGGCCACCTCCTCCCAGTCCCACCGTCTGCTCCTGGAGAAGGGTGGGTAACCTCCCCAAATGGGCGCCCTCACAGCGTCCAGAAACCAGGCTGCGCGCTCCGTCCTTCCTCCACCCCCGCACACCCTTGGCCGGGCTCATGCGTCGCCTGCCTGGCCCCATCTTCCCGAGGGCAGCCTGGCAGAAAGGAGGAGGAGCCATCCTGGCTCGTTGGCTCCCAATCCCACACCTGGGACCATGTCCTCGGGAAACGGTGCAAAGGAAGAACAAGGGTGAAGGGCAAAGGTGTTTATAGCAGGAGAAAGAGCCCCCCCACCCCGGCCAGACCCTACCTGTCCAGCAGGCAGGGGTCGCCAAGTGAGTTGTACGGTTGCCACTCGCCGGGACGTCACGTGGCCTTCACACCTGGGGGGCAGGAAGGTGAGGTGCAGGGAGGGTGTCTTTGCAATGTCATTATGAGCAACCGCAGGACACCTGGTTGCAAGGTGAAAACGACAGTTACCTAAAGTTCGGATGAGGTCGCAGAGAAAAGAACAGTCTCCTTCCAGGCCCCAGCCCCAGGTGCCTTGTGGGTCACCGCAGCCAGGGGCAGCCCCGTGGGCCCCTCCTGTCCACGGCAGGCCTCACAATGCACCGCCCCCCCCCCAAGAAATGCCACCCTTCTCTGGCCAGCGGCAGCCCTGCCCTCCGCAAGTCTTGATGCGTACCCACGGGCACTTCCCTTTCGTTTATTTTATCAAGCAAATGCTACATGCAGACACTTGTGCTGGACGCTGGGAATAGGGCAGCCCAGGCCGAGGTGCGAGTGTTGCTGCGCCTAGTGGGCAGGGTCGGAACAAGGTCAAGGGGGTGTGGACCACCGGGAGCACGTGGAGACGTGGCCTGGAATGGTTCTCACCCAGGCACTGGGATGGGGTGTCCGCCAGCCGGGCATCATCATCCCCTAGGCTCCCCCCTCCAATTGCCTGGGACCCACCGTCTGTGAGGGGCTGACAGCTGACTGCTTTTCCAAAGATGCCACATGGAGCAACCAACTGGAAGCTGGCAATCATCGAGAGACGGGAAGCCAGCCATGGGTTGGGGACCGCCCCCCGGGGTCCCCCATTCCTGACACCAGTGAGCTCGGGGAGCCGCTGTCATTTGCAGGCGTCAGGCTGTTGGCGGGGACGGCCGCGGCTGATGTGGACATGATGGAGACAGCCAGGCCGGCGGGAAGGACCTGAGTCCCACCTGGGGGTCTGTAGAGCGGGTGATATCTGGACTGTGCTGTGTCCACTCAGTCATGGTCGTGCCGGCAGACTTTGGCGGGAGTGACCCTGCGGGACTAAGTGAGGCTTTCCCCGGAGCTGCAGGAGGAGAAGGGGTGAGAACGGAGGGATGTGAGAACCGGCCGGAGCCAGACGGCCACGTCCTGCAATGCCCTGTGAGGCGGCAGGGCTCCCACAGCCTCCCGCTCGGAGCCCGTGTTGTTGTAAAAGGAAAAGCAAGACATTGATTAATTGTGCAACTACGTAAATAATCGTTTCATGAAGGCGGGGCGAGGCTGGCGAGACCTGAAGGAGGTGGAGATGAATGGAGGGGAGGGAGCAGGCCGAGAGAGAGGAGAGCCCACACTCGGGCCCTTGGGCACCCCAGTGTGCACCTGCATCGCCAAGTGTCCCCAGGGAAAGGCCCATGAAGGCAGATGCCCTGCAGAGGGCAGCACTGAGACTGGCAGATGTCCCCCCCAGAAAAGGGGTGCCTGGCTCAGGCTGAGGGCAGGAAGGGGGAGAGGGGCCCAGGCACACACATGGCCCAGGAGAAGAGAACTCCTCCCAAACTGTCCTGCCTCTGGCTGGTGCCCTTTGCCCTGTGGGCTGACCGCACAGCCCATGGACCCAGGGCCCCAGCTCTAGGCGGGTCACAGGCAATGACTGGGAAGCTTCCGGGATGAGCTTGCAAGAGACCCCCGCTCCTTGTGGGGTGCAGCCAGGCTCCCTAGAGGTGAGTGGTGGGAAGGGGCCGCCCCGGGTCTCACCCAGGGTTCAGGTCCAGCGACATGGGAAAGAACCACACTGTCCCTGGTAGTGACCAGCCCTTCCTTGGTTCCACCAAAGTCATCACAGATGATCGTTTCTTCACACTTGGCTCTATTCTCTAAATTAAAAAAAAAAAAACCCTACTAATTATAATTTTAAGAAGTACTTTCAAGCCAACAAACATTTAAAAGTAATTAATACTATTAGACTGGAGAAGAAAAAAGTCACGTGGCTCTTTTCTCTTGGGATAAGAAACTCTGGACTTCAAATCTTGGGGATCTTAGTCTAGATATTTCCCCTCAAAAGCAGAGCTTGAGACCAGGCCAGAGCGCCGAAGGGTCCGTCTGGGACACGGCCTGAAGGACAGGGGATGTGGGCAGAGAGGAAAGCCAGTCCGGGGCATATTCCCGAGTTGGCGAACAGGGGGTACCATGGAGCCCCTCCCCCAGGAGCCACAGGCTGCATACTGTCCACGGGGGGGCGGAGGAGGGGAGTGTCACACACGCTCCCACCCGGCTCTCAGGGAGGGCTCACCTGCAGGGACCTCTGGGTTTGCTCCTGCCTTGCCTCCCACAGGTGGTAGACGGGATGCAGAGCTGCAGGGCGGCCAGGTCACCGCTGTGGGCCCCAGGCTGAGGAGGCTGAGGAGGAGGGGGCGCAGCCCACCCCTTGCATAGCCGGGCTGTGCCCAGTCCCTCGAGGGCCTTCAGGGTGGACGGCCTCCACCGCTCTCCGGAGTCAGTGCCACGACTCCTACAGAGGCAAGCCGAGACCCCGCCCCACCTCCCTCCCCACCACCGCCTTCCTCCGGCACCAGGAGGAAGGAGGCGCCGCGCCGAGCCCGCTCTTGCTCCTGGGGCTGCGCACAACTGTGGCCTCGGGAGACCCTTGGACAGAGCCGCATTCCCAAGGTGAAAGTAAGCTGCGTCCGCTCTCCAAAGAGGACACTAGGTGTGGTGCCTCCTTTCAGGCGAAGGGGGACAGGGCTTGGCCTTGACAGAAGCTTCAAGGGGAGGCTCCAGACGCCCCGGACTCCTGGTGCTTCATCGGTGCGACCAGCGTGCGTCCTCCGGGGGCCCCTCTTCTCAGCCTGACACCTGCGCGACCCGCGGGGCACTGGCCATGCCCACTCCACGTGGCGCCTGAGCGCAGTGTTCTCCGCAAGGTAGAAAGGACCGCGGACCCTGCGGACTGTCCTGAAAAAGAGCAAGTGAACAACGGGTGGCAAGTGTGTGCGTCGCTGTCCTTACTGCATGGAAGCCGAGAGCTTTCAACCCTCAGGACTGCTGGGGTTGGGGGGAGTGCATTTCCCACGTCGAATGGCGGGTCGGTTCCGGGACATACGCACCGCGGTCAGTGTCAGCTCGGGAGCCCGCCCGGGTCCAGTGGGGCTCAGCTGGCCCTGGCAGAGCAGTGGGAACCTCCAGCCCGGCCTCCTTCCCGTCTCCCTGGCGGGTCTAGTCTCTGCAGCTTTCCTGGCTTGTGGCTTCTCCTGTGCTGCTCTCCGGCCCGGCTGGGGTGGTTCCGCATCCCCTGCAGGTCCGGGAGCCCCACGGGGCTTCGCCCGGTGCTGAGTGCACTCGTCCGCGTCCTGTGCTCAGATGTGACGGAACAAACTGCAGGACGTCCGTCTCTGAGCCCACTGGACCCGCCGTGGGATGGACCTGGGTCAGGATGTTGTGTGCCCCTGGCTTCCATAAACTCCCCTCCAGGGGGGTCTCTGGGGTGTGTCCACTTCCACATCAGCCCCGGGCACCTGCCCCGTAGCCCTCCAGGTCTGTGTGCCCCCTGACCTAGGTACAAGGTTCTCTGATGGACGCCCGCAGGTCCCGGTGGGGCAGGGGTGGGGGCTCCCACTGCGCGCACTGAGTCGGCATCGCGAAGCTCTCAGGGTCCCCCTGCAACCGGCAGTCTCTGGCCTGAGTACAGCCCTGGACCCGGACCTGAGGCAGTGTTGCAGCCCTGGACTGGGACCTGAGGCAGTGAGGAAGCTCCAGCTTCCCTTGTGACTCAGAACAGCCTGCTGCTCACGAGCTCTTGACTTCTTTCTGGTTCTACAAGCCAGGCGGTGCCCTTGTTGGCCGCTTGTCTGTCTCATCCATGGCAGCACCATGGCCCTTGAACTTGGCCTGCGCATCGCACATGGGGTGGCTGAGTGGGCTCCACAGGGCTCCCCAGGGCAGCGGCAGCAGTGAAGCCCCAGGCAGACAGGGAGTGCTGTCAGCTTGCAGCCTCACTCAGCCACACGGCAAAGGCGGGGGCGGGGGGTGGCGGTGGAGCAGGGGGGTGACTGAGGCCTGGGCTCCTGCTGGGGAGTCTGCAACAGGTCCCTGTTTGGGGCTCCTGTCCCGTGCGGGGCACTGGAGCGCCGATACCCACGGTACAGGGTGGGGGGCCCGGACCCCTGAGATGGTGGGGGAAGCTCGAGAGCTGAAAGCTCTGCCGCAGGGTAAGAGATTTGCAGTCCATGTGCCTGAGGGGGGTGCCCTGGATGCAGCCCCGAGTTCTCCAGGGCTGCCTCTCCTCACAGCTCTCTGGTCCCCAGCTTCTGCCATTTGCTGGGACAAGAGGTCCAGGTAGGTTGCCCGGCAGGAAGGAGCACAGGGCATCTCAGGTGTACCCCAGGGTCTGTGCTCTCCCCCTCCTCGCCCCCAGAGCCGCCCTGCTCTGGCCCTGCCCTGCCCACCCCCGTGCCAGGAGCCCCTTGGCAGTGAGTGTCTCCACGAGCACCCAGGAGACCCCAGGCATGCTCCCTGTCATGACGGCTGATGTTGCAGAAATGTGTGTCATCGCCCGGAGGTGACAGCTCTGAGTGAAGGGAGGAGGAGGACGAGACAGCCGCTGCTGAGGAGGTGGTGTCGAGCCGAGCGCTGGGTCGTCTGCTGCAGGGAGAGGGCCGCAAAGTTGAAATAACTTTTAAGGGTGTTTGCCCTCGTCTGCCCCGGGCTCCTCGTGGGTTTTCCCGAGCTGCCGGGGGGGCCCGGGAAGCACAGGGGAGGGGACGCATGTGGGAAGGAGTGAGGGGCAGAGGGATGAGCACAGCCCGGGGCCGGGCAAGGGGTTCCACCTCCAGCATCTCCAAGGGCAGGGGGATTATGTTGTGAAAACTGTGATAGACTTGCTGAAGCATTTCACACATCCCGGGGTGGGGAGAGAGAAGCGATAGAAATCTCGGGAGAGGATGGACAGAAGCTCCAGAGCCCCCAGCTGAAAGGGGGCCCCTCACTGTCCCCAGGCAGGTTCAGCACCAGGGACAGCAGCCCTGGGCCCCCTTGGGCTGCCGTGCTCTCAGCCCGAAGCTTGGATTTTTGCCTCAGGTTTGTGTCGTTGGTGTTGCACGAAGCAGGATGCCCCGATTTCCCTCTTCCCACCCTCGGACTTCACCAGCCTCCCCCACTTCGCCTCTCAAAGTACCCACCATCCCTCTCTCAGCCCGTTCACTGTTGAGCCGAGCAGGGTCGGTCTGTGCAGACCTGGGCCGCAGCAGAGGTGGGAGAAGGGCTCCCACTGAGACAGCTGAACTGGGTCAGGATGGTTTCCCACTCGTGGGAAGGGAAGAGGACATTTCAGAACAACGTGGAGGGGAGAGGAGGCCTCTCGGGGAGAACGGAGTGGGTGACAATGGGTCTGGGAAGAGCTGAGGACAGTGAGGCCGTGGGGGTGGGGCTGGCCCAGCTGCCCCCTTCCAGACACGCTACAGACCAGGGCTTTCTTTGGCCCTGGCCTCCTCTGTGGCCTGAGGAAGGGACCTCAGGACCTGCCTCTGCCTCCGCTGGGGGCTCAGAGCCAGCCCCTCCCCCATGACTGTTTGCTCTCTGCAACGTCCCCTTTCGGTTTTTATTATCGACTGGATGTGTGGGCTCCCGCCAGCCCAGCAAAGCTTTCTTGGCTCCGACGACTCCCCACAGATGAGCTCCTTGCAGCCCGGCCAGCCCAGGCAGCCCTCCCGCGGGCCCCTCTCTGGGTGCAGCCAGGAGCCCGAGGCGGTGGAGCCGCACGGCTCTGCCCCCAGTGCACCCCCACCCCTCTCAGCCTGCGCCAAAGCAACCCCCATGCGGCTGTCCTGTCTGTGGGGATTGCTCCCTCTTGTTCTTGTATGTGCTCTTAGCCTAGGGGGCAATGTCAGGGGCACAGGTGATCGATCCCACGATATCTGCCAGTTGATGAGGGGGCTTCGGCTGCCCCTGAAACCTACCCTCTGACCCTCTGGGATTGGCCATGGCAAGGAGCACATGTCCCCGTGTGCTTGTCACCCCCCAAGGGCTCCAGTGCTCCTCAGGACTCCCAAAGGACTGGCAGCTTGGGCACGAGCCGTGAAGCCACCTCATTTGCGTTGGCACCTGGGCCTCAGCACTAGTCCAGGAGGGCCCTGGTCTCGTCGCCCTGCAGAGGGGCCGCTGAGATGGGCCGTCCTTGGAGACTCTGCCCGACGGGACTGTCTGCCCCCGCGGGCGTGCTTTCTCCCGGCCTCTGGTCCCGCGGCCGCCACCGTGCGCCTGGAATGTGGGGCAGAGGAGCTGGAGTTCTACTTTTATTTAATGCTAATCAGAGCTTTGGGGACTCACTTAGGAGCATCTAATTACTTTCAGAACTGGGACCAAACCAGGCTGTGCTGGGTCGCCTGTTCCTGCCACAGAGGTCACTGGCGTCTGTGAGTCCACGGCTGGGCTCAGCAGTTCCAGATGGCTGGCCCCTCCTCCCCCTGGACTCTCAGTGGGTTGACTTCCCTCCCCGGGGAGCGCTGCTCAGCGTGGGGACTGCGTCTCGGGGCAGGGGCTGTGATGACTTCCCTGCCTTGATTCCGGATCCTGCCCTTGCTGGGGGTGGGGGTGGAGGACGAGTGAGATCAAGAGAAGGCAGAGCAGGTGTGGGGCCCCCCAGGCGTCGTGGCCGGCCCACCTAGCGGCCCATGTGTGGCTGCTGTAGGGGTCACTCGTGCTTCTTTTCTGAGCTCCTTGTCACCCTACCTCTGCCTTCGGAGAAGCCAGGGTGGGCCACCATCACCCCGGGAGCACGGTGGCGCCCCGCATGGCACTTGTTCCTGGGGCAGCTCCACTGGCCTGCTGTCTCCCTGAAACCAGCTCTCGGCTGATGGTCTCACAGCGTGGCTGTCGGTGGTTTTCAGCGTGTTGGGGATAGGGGGTCTGTGTCTTACCCCTGGAAAAGGCAGCGCCCTGGGCTTCAGAAAGCTCGGAGGCCCGCAGGGGCTCTGGCGTCCTTAAAACCACAGCAGAGTGGCCAGAGGCTGGACAGTGGTCTCTGGGGTTCCCTTAACTTCTCTGTCTCCTCGACTGTCCCCATTGGGTCGTGTGAGAGACACTGGGGTGTCATGTGCGTCAGGAGCTGGAGAGCAGGACACAGGTGCCAGTGTCTCACTGTGGCCTTAGCGCTGAGGCCCTTGAGAGCTGGAAGGGCCTCCCGAGTCACCCCCTACGCCCGGCGGCACCTGCGCTAAAGCCCCGCCCCATGTGCTTGGGGAGAGGGGCAGGCGTGGGCCAGGGCACAGGCTCTCAGGACAGACAGCCACCCACAGGGCTGGCCTTCCAGCCTGGTCCTGTGCAGAGAATGAGCGAGCGTCCCCCCCGCAGCGCTCGTGAGTGACAGCCACCCCACACCCTCCTGACACGGAGCTGGCGAGGTCACGGGCACGCCAAGGAAGTCAGACCCATGACGGCCACACACCCTTGCCACTCCGGTGGCCGAGTGTATGGCAGGACCCCTCCCAGAGACGTCTAGGCGGGGTAGGGGGCGTGGAAGGGACAGGCCACAGAAAGGTAGGTTTGCTGTGCCCTCGCGTCCCCTCCCTGCCCTACAGCGGGGGCCAGGGTGGCCGTGAAGAGGGGCGTCTACCTCGATACAATGAGAGGCCACCACATCTCACAGTTCTAGAGGAAAGATGCGTTCCCGCCGCCCCATCCCCAGCTGCATGGAAGACATGTCTGTTGAAAGAAATATCTGTTTCCTGGTTTGCCCTGGGGATGACAGCGCTTGAAATAGAAATAGAACCAGTGGAGGAAGGCATAGAAAGAGATGGAGAGACTCACACACAGACAGACAGACACGGAGGGAGAGACCCAGCGCGAGAAGCCCAGGGACAGAGAACAAACCCCCGGGGGAGGGCTGCCGGCGGGCGCACACCTCTGCTTCCACCTCCCTGGGCAGCAAGCGCAGCTCAGCCGAGCCAGCCCCACCCCAGGCCTCCTCTCAGCCCGCCTGCGCCCAGGCAGCCCCACAGGCGGCACCTCGAAGCACACATGCAGGCTTCCTCTCCCCTTCCTCCCACGTGACACGATCTGGAAGCAGCCCCAGCGCCCACGGCTTCGTCCTCAGAGGGCATCCGTCCACCCCCGGGAGTGACCTATGGCTGGCGGTCCCATTACCACGAACCCCTGTGAGGCCTCAGAACGCAGCCAAGCCAGGCAGAGGCCGGGAGCACGGTGATTAGCGAGGTAACTCCGACACACAAGTAAGCATCGTGCATTTCACATTCCAACAAGAATTATCTGCGGACTCTCCTCGCTGCCTGAATGATCGGGGCGGGGGGTTCCACTCCATTTGCATGGATAACTGAGAGTTAACTGGACTCGCTGCACGAGGCCTGGGAGAGCAGGGCGGACGGTCCACCACGGTGGAGTGGGGGGTGGGGGGAGCCGCACCGCTGCCTCATGTGGCCACTGCAGACAGCGGGGGTCTACCACAGCCTGGCGTTTGGAGGCCCTCCGTAGATATTTGTTGAGTTAATTAACATGGTAATTGAGCACCTACTGTACGCCAGCTTCTCCGTATCCAGGACATCTGAACGCCCACACCCCGTGGGGGGGCGGGCACTGTCCCGTTCTGATAGATGCAGAGAGAAAAGCATTGAACTCAGAGTAGCGCCACTTCCTGCTCTGGAGGGCCCTGGAAAGGACGGCGTGCGTGTGGTGGGAGGCAGACGGCGCGGGCTGCCGCCTTCTTCTCGCCCTCTTCCGTGCCTCCCATCGAGCACCTCCTCCACTTCTCCCTCCGATGGGGTGGGGAGAATGGCCAGCACCCTCCCCCTCCCCTCTCCCCGCCTTCGGGAGGGCTGGGTGCGGCCTGGGTGCCGGAGACCCGGTCTGTCCGCAGCACTGTGAGGGTGGCAGTAATTGCTGCTGTGCCCTGGGTCGCTGGAACGGAATCTCCGAGGCCTCTCCCCCTGCACTGGGGACGAAAATCAATAACTCACCCGGGAGCCAAATGCAGGCAAGCCGGGCGTCGGGGAGCTGGCTGCTGGGATGCTTTCTCCCAGGCGGGTCAGGAGGCAGGCGTGTCGGCCACGAGCTGGGCGGTGCTGCCAGCGCTGGGGGCCTCCTGCTGCTCCAGGCGGCAAGTCTGGGAGAAAGCGAGGGGAAAGCCAGCCCACCGCCCACCCTGCCAGGCCTGTGTGGCCGTGCTGGCGGGGTACAGCAAGGAGCCCCAGTCCCAGACTCGGGACGGGGCAAACAGACACCCCGCCGCACGGACAGACCGGCTGTCACACGACTGTGTCGATGGGGGTCCGCGTGAGCTTCCGGCCGCCGCGGGGGTGTGTCCTCTGGGTCCCGCCGTGAAAACAGACTCGGCTGGCTATGCCTTCTGTGTCCCTTCCTGAGAGGCCACCACAGGCCAGGCACTGTCCCAGGCAGCGGGGACGACAGTGAGTGGATGGCATGGAGGGTGGAGGCTGCCCCCGATCTGGAGCCCCAGGCCGCGCAGTGCAAGCCCAGTGCCCGCCCACCCCGCGCCAGCGCAGGCCTCTCCACGGCCACGTTCAAGGGTAAGAAGGAACCAATGAGATGGATGTTCACAGCGTGCCGCGTTTAACCCAATGCATCCGAAATACACACAAATCATTTGTCACTCCAAGTGAAAAATGCACCGAGTCTTCGAAATCCAGCTTGCCTTTCGCACACACGGGCTGGAGAACACCAGGCCTAGAGAAAACTCCGGGAGAACCAGGAGGCAGTTGTGCCTAGATTCCTGACAGAACTCCTTTCTCGGAGTCACGGTTTCCTCATCACACACCCCCGTGGACCACCTGGACGACAGGTCCCGCAGAGGAGAGGAGGAGCCTGTGCCTACGTCCGCCTCTGCCGCAGCAGCTGCAGGAAGGAAGCACGCACAGAGCTGGGCCGTTTTCACCTGTCGTGTGTGTGTGTGTGTGTGTGTGTGTGTGTGTGTGTGTGTGTGTGTGTGTGACCCCTGGACAGGGAGAACGGCAGGTACGTCCGGGGCGCCTTCTGTCCACCTCTGTCTCTGTGATCCTTTCTGCTCACTGGTAATGACATCCGTCCTCCTCACTCTCCTGCCCCCTCATCCAGAACACCTGCCTGCCCCCACTGGTGACCAGCCACCCACCTAACTGCCTCCAAGCAGACCTCAAGCCACTCTGTCCCCCGCAGAAGAGCCCGGCCAGATCCAGGCTCCGTGGCCCCTCTCCACGGCATTTACTCTCAAAAACACAATTCCGACACCGTAAAGGTTCCAGTCCACCAGCGCGGATTTCCAATTACCCACATTCGGCCAAGTGGCGGCCACTTCATTATGATTCTGTAATTGCCATATAGAATTCCTATAAATTTGCCGTTAATTTCTAACCACTGCATCCTTCCCTTAGAAAGTGTAGCAATAACGCAAACATCTATAGACACCATCTTTAAGTGGATAGAGGCAGGCCAGGGCAAGAAGTCCCGTGGGGGCTGGGCCTGCAGGCCACCCTAATAAAAAAGCACAAGGGCCAGTGTGGGGCGGACGGCACACCCGGGGCTTGCTTCCACCACGATGCGGACGTTTCTTCCTAATATATGGCGTCCTGGCGGCACCAAGGATGGATCAGGCTCGGATCCGAGAAGATCCCGCTCTTAAATGAGAGTGGCTTTGTGCGCTGGGTTCTCCCCAGCAGGCGCGCTCCCCGCCCCCATGGGGAGGTAATTTACAAGTGCAGCTTCCGAGTGTAATCTCCCCGCATTGTGCTGCTCCGCGGAGCCTCTCCAGATTGCAACACGGACCAGGTCTATAAAAGATGCTTCGGAGGAAATGGCAGCCACACCGGCTTTCCTCCCCCCAGCCCCTGCCCCCCACCGAGCAAGTCAACACCCAGGTGCTCCGCAGAGAAATTAGCCTGCCTTTCAGGAGATGCTAATGAGGCACGTTGCAGGGTGGGGGGTGGGGCGAGCTTGAGCCAGAAAGGAAATTGTTGGACCCACAGAAGCTGCGGGCACCAGGGACCAGCAGGGAGCCAGCCAGGCAGTCCTAGGAGCAGCCCGCTCCTCTCTGGGGAGGTCTCAGCGGTCAGAGGAGGATTGGGGAAAGCCTAGCCAGAGACTGCTGGTGACCAGGGGCTGCGTCCGCTGGGGAGGATGTTTTGGTCAATGCTGACCATCCACGGGGCTAGTGACTGGCCACCTCCAGCGAGGCAGTGAGGTCCTCCACCCCCATCCGGTTTTGGCTGGGAAGGCAGGTCCAGAGCCGCCTGGACGCCCAGGCTGGCGGGAGCTGTCCGTGGTGCTGAAGGGCCTGATCACGCAGCGTTGAAGTGCTGAGTGAGTCCTTCCTGCTCTCCTTCCTGGCTGCCAGCAGGGTTTCAGCCGTGGACATCCGCGTCCAGTCCTTGCCCCACCCTTGGGAAAGGGAGACCTTGGCTCCAGGCTGGGAGGGTTATCAGGCAGCGGCAGCGATGAGAAATTGGGCCACAGAGCGATTTGAAGGTCCCCGTGTTTGATCTATTGCGGGGCTGGCTCCTTGCAGCTTTGCTGCTCCCGAGTTTGGTGACCTGAGAGAATTAAAGCTGCCTTAAATACAGTCTCCGTTGGCTGTATATTAATCAAGCAGGAATCAAAAGTCACAGCATCCTAGGGAAGTAAGAAAAGGAACAGACAGCTCCCCCATCCTAATGCAGCAACTCTCAGCAGGAGGAAAGGCTGGTGGCGGCCGGGGGCAGCACGGGGGGCCCCCACAAGACCTCCAGCTTTCCCCAGACCTCCCTGCCAGGGGATTCTCAGAAACCCCATGCCTTGGACTGGAGAGTTGCATTGATGCCAGCTCAGCACAGGACCCCAGTGCAAGAGTTGGTGGGAAAAAGAACGGCTTTCCTTCCCCAGGAGCCAGAGGGGGAAGGAGTATGGGACGCCCCCCAGGTGGGGGCTCAGGAATAGCCTCCTGCTTGGGCCATACTTGTCCTGGCACTTCCACTGGAGACATCCCACCTCCCTTGCCCTCGGCAGCCTAGAGACATCTGTGAAACAGCAGCACCCTGCGGCATTGTGCTCGCAGTGGGCAGCCATTCATGCAGCTCCCCCAGAGTGTTACCCTGGCAGCTGCCAGGCAGCGCTGACACAGGCCGGGGTCCTGCCCGCCCCTCTCTCCTTCTTGCCCAGGCTCACTGCCCTCAAAACCCCAAAAAGGAGCTCATATTTGGCCTCATCGTCCTGGGGGTGTGGGGAAGTGGTGTGGCAGATAAATGTCTGTTCCTTGGCCTCCTGCCCCTGTGAGTCCTGGGACAAGCCCAGTTCCCACCCAGCTTCATTGGAAGAGCCCCCCACCACCCACTGAAAACAGCCAACTGCCTTCCACCGCCCTGCTCCATCACTCGGCTCCTGTCTGCAGTCCAGCCCTGGCCACCAGACATAGTACACCCCCCTCCCTGGGGCCCCACACTTTGCCAGGACAGCGCTGTCTCTCTGGGCTTCATTGCCTAGGGCTCCTAATGAGCCTTTGATGAGCTGATGCTTTGGTTTTAGGGGCCACGAGGGGCAAGGGAAGTGCCGAATGCCAGCCCCTTGGCATTGGTTTTCCAGAGGCATGGGGTTGCCTTTTAGTTCACCGGGTGCTGGGGCTGCGGCGTTCGGCAGACACTCGATCCAGAGAAGTTTGGGGGCCCTGACTCCACACCCTGGAGCCCAGGCTACCCGCTGGCTGTCATGCCCTCCCCACAGGGCTTCACTGAGTCTGTCCCTTGGTGGCCTCCTCTCGCCCGAGGCTGACAGAAGGGACCTCGGTTTCTCTGTTAAGTAAGACTTATGTTAACTGATGGCAAAACAAAAGGCCTCTTATTTCCATGGCTGTCTTTCTAAAGGGACAAGACACATGGCCATGGGTCCTTGCCACCTCCGCCCTCAGCAGCTCAGACCCGTCCCCTGGGGATGAGACAGCCCACCTTCCCGTGGCTCCCTGCACAGGGGCCCTGGGTGCTTGGTGTCCTCAGTTCAGTTCTAAGTGAAGCTGACACCAGTTCATGCTGGTCACAGCGACAGGAGAGCCCCAAGCTGCCACCACGTCTTGTGGACCGTCCTCCCTTTCTGACACCATGGAGCACACGGCCCTCTGCCCTGGAGCACCAGCTTTGCTCAGCAGGTTTGGGGGTGACCCCCCCCCCAAAGTGGCAGTGTCTTCAGCCCCTGGTCCTTGGCGCTCCTTCAAGGCATTTCCCCTTTGAGTAAAATGAAGGTGGAAAAGGGTTGGGTGAGACACGAGGCAGAATTTCTTGACAGTCAGGCTGATAAAAACCTGAATGGGCTCCCCAGAGAGATGTCAGGGTCTCGCTCAGCAGAGTGCTTCCAGAAAAAAAAAAAAAAGACAGCACCTGTCCCCAAAGGCTTGTGCTTTCAGCTAGCAGGCACAGCACTGGACAGTGTGATCCCAGATCCCCTTCCTGGCGTGCCACCAGGGCTCCTGTCCCCTGCGGGCTGAGGGGTGACCCAAAAGAAGAGAGTGGCTGGAACTGTCCCTGGTGCTGACGTGCAACCTGCAGGGAGTGTCAAGGTCAACTTCGGGGCTCAGGGGAGCCGCCCCCCCATGGGCCGCGAGGAGCAGTGAGTTATGTAGGCTTTCCTTGGCCCCACCACCTCTGCCGGGGATAAAGCTGTGACAGGAGCCCTGCCCTGGTGGGAGCCGAGGCTGCCATCTGTCACGCCTGCCCTGGGGACCCGGCCGTCCAAGGGCATTTCATCTGTGAGCTCCTCGCAGCTTGAATCTCCATTTCCGAGCAGATGTACCGACTTCCTGGGCCTCTCGGGACGCTTTCTTTTCTGTGGTCATTTGTGGTCTTGGTACAGGGCGCCAAGCAGACATGCAGGTGGGCCAGGCTCGGGGTATGGGGTGAGGAGCCCAGAAATGGAGCACCGCATGGCAGGTCAGCGAGGAGCCCCACGGATGGGCTTTCTCCACCCCATGCAGCCTCACTGCGTTCTCTCAACCTCCCGCCTAACGGGAAAGAGGACATTCGAGATAATTGCCCTACGGACCGAGCAGCAGCGTGATTAGTAAATGCCCAAGCGATTGCTCAGGACGATTGCGCGGGCAGAGCTGGTTCCGGGTCGGTCCCGTGAGGAGAGGGAGCCTCAGGCCCATGATGGAGATGCCCACAGGAGCACATCAACCCACTGACCCCTGACCCCTGGGGCAGAAAGAAGAAAAGCAAAACGTCTCGCGTGAGTCTGCAAGCCAGGCTTGTCCTGCAGCCTGAACTCTGGCCCTTGCTCATGTGGGCCCCAGGGCCACCTCTGGGACCCTGGAAGCGTCCTCATATGCCAAGTGGACCTCATTCCACCTTCCCCTCTACCTTGCGAGGGCCCAGGGAGCTGAGCTTAGGAGCGCACTGAGCAAGTGCCATTCCAGTGGCGACCACACAGCGCCGGCCCTTCCCCTTGCACACGCCCATCCCTGGGCAGTGTGAGCAAACAGCCGGGCTCTTGAGGCTTTGAAGAAAATAAAGAGAAGTCACCCCCACCCCCACCCCCACCGCTGCTTTCCTCCTCTGGCTTCTGTGGGTTCTGGGCCGGGATCCTGAATGGCGGCCTGGCCCTGGCTGGCACCAGAGAGCCCAGCGCTGTCTCTGCGGGCTCTCTTAGCCCTGCTGCCTCCTCGCCAGGAGCCCGTGGTCCGGGCGCAGGGAGAGCCTGTGGAGGGCCGGCCAAGGCGGCAGCTGCGCAGCCCCAGCCCCAGGCCCCGAGCTGGGACGCCGCAGCGCTGGCCGGCCTCAGAGGTGGCGTTTTGCTCTGTGCCGAGCTCTGCTCCGTCTCCAAATGAAGAGAAGGGAGGTGTGCTGGGGGCTCATTGAAAATAAACAGAGCTTGGCACTGGTGCCGAGTGGGACAGCAGGGTGCACCGGCACCCACGGCCCTTCCCGGGCGCCCCCCGCTGGCCCCCGGGGCCCCGAGGGGAGATGCGCCCATGGCTGCAACCTGCGCGGCTCCAGGTCTGCCCATGGATCTCGGGTGTGCCCTTTCCTCTCAGTCTGACTGTATTTATTACGTTTAGTTTTGCCGGGACATGGTTGTAAGTGAGACGGATGGACCCGGATGTGGCTGACAAATGCCTCTTAATTAAACAGATAAATAAACTTCCTTTGCTCGCCGATTTTCACTTTTGCTGTGGCGTTGGCTGGGGCCAGGGGACAGTGTCGGTGGGTGGGAGACCCCCACCCAGCCGGACCGTGGGTTCCGGCCCTGGCTTTCCCTCTGCGTCCGTGAGCGCTCAGCAGCTCAGGGATGCAGAGGGTCCCAGGGGTGGGAGCACCCCCAGCCCCACCTCCTGGCAGGTCTGGCCCCGGCCAGTGCAGGTGGGCCCTCGGCTGGATGCCTCCCGAGTGGCCTGGTCAGCCAGGGCAGCTCTTTCCCATCCTGTCTCCTGACTCCTTGAAGGGCCCCCTGCCAACTTCCCTGCAGTCCTGGGAGAGTCGGACATACCGGAGTGTCGCAGAAACAGCCCCCACCCCTGAGAGAGGGGAGCCACCAGCTTCGGGGATCTCAGGGGCTCTTATGTTTTTCAAGCAGGCAAAAGCCCTCCTGTCCTCAGGTGGACACCCCCAAGCAGCCCTGCACTGGGGGCACTCCCCTGCCTCCGGTCCCGACCCCTCCGCCATGGAACGGGGGCCTGAGTTCACGGGAGTGTTCCGTTGCTGATGTGGGTGCTGTACTTTGCACAAAAGAGGCTTCCCAGGTCACCCCACAGCCCTCACGCACACACTAGGGACTACGCCCACCCTAGCTCCCCCCCCCCCGGGAGATTGCACTCACAACCCTGCCACACCCCCTCCCCCGGCCCCCCAGCGCTCATCCCCAGGCAAATACCCCGGAGTTGGCGCAGGGTGGCCTGGCCCTGCAGAAGCATGGAGCACAGTGTCCACAGACGGTAGCTCGGCTGCCACCGCAGACAGTGAGCTCAGCCCTTGTCCTGGCACTCCGTGGCCAGCTCCACGCCTGTCTTCTCTGGGCGGCGTGGCCTCAGGGTGCGAGCCAGCACTCTGAGAAGGGGAGAGAGGGGCAGGGCCCTGAGTGACTCAGCCCCCACCAGCCTCCGCCCCGGGACCCCGCAGCTCCCCATCTTCCGCCATGTAGTGTCTCTGTGCAGACTTGGGGGCTCCAAAGGGAGGGGCAGAGGTGTCATCACAGGCAACGCTCCCCCGGATCCTTGGGCCACAGAGCTGCCCACCTTTCTGTGGAACTACGGGACATCGTGCACACTCTCTGGCACCTGTTCGTCCCGGAGGTCTCTGGGTCCCGGAGGCACACACCGGAGACTGCGGATGTGTGCCAGGCTCACCCAGGGCAGGTGGGAAAGTCAGGCCTTGCCCTTCGAGGGGCAGGGTGGGGGGCAGCGCCTGCACCCAGCAGAGCCTCCTCCGGGGAAGGTGACACAGGGTGGGGACAGAAAGGACCCACGAGATCTCCAAAGCCTTAGAACCATCTGGACCATTCGAGGTGCCTTCTTGCCTGGTATTTATAGCGTGCCCAGGGGTGCAGAAATAATCACAGCTCAGTTCCTGCCTCCCTAACAAGGCCCTTCTCAGATTCAGGGCGAATGGGATATTTTTTTTTCCCTGGCTTTTTTTAAGTAGCGAATATTAGTGCTGACTGACAGCTCTTCCCAGCGCGCAGCCTGCCTGCGCCCCAGAAGCGGGGGCAGCAGAGCCCCGGGCCCAGGGCACCCCCACCTGCCGCTCCGGGTCGCCTACCCTGGCCCAGGACACACTGGGGCTCCAGAGGGCTGACCATACCCCACCGGCTAAGGTGCCACTCCCGTGCCAGGCACCGGGGGTCCAGGCGAGGAGGGCAAGGTTCCTGACGAGGAGGAACCTGTCAAAGACACACCCCTGGGCCTTGGCCTCCCTCGGCGTACGGTTTCGCAGCTGGCTCACCTGGGAGTCCTGAGTCCAGGGCACACGACGGAGGCTGTGGGCACGCGGCCCTGTCCTGAGAGCCAAGCCCGACACACGGCGCTCAGGCCCTTTTCCCAGCGGTTTCCTTCCTCCCCACCTTGCTGTTCTCAGTCCCGGGGAGCCTGGGGGTGACCAGCTGGCCAGCGGAGGCAGGTGTCTGGACACTCCCTGGCCTGACGCTCTTGCAGGTAAGGCTTGAAGGCAGGTGGCTCTGCTGAGAGGCCCACAGATGACCAGGAGCTGAAACCAGCCTGGCATGGGCCACCACCCCGGCTTCTTCGGGGCAAGGAGCTGAGCTTGGGGACCCTCTGGGAAACCTCCCCTGACTGGACCCCGGTTCTGAACCCCCGCTTCCCTGGGCTGCCAGAGCCCTTAGCACAGCAGGCTGCAGTCTTGGTTTGCTGGGTTGGTTGCCCCACCAGACGGCATGCTCACTCCAGGACAGAGAAGTTCCTTTCTGTAGCTCCAGCACCTGGGAGGGCATCTCTGCACCCTGTGGGTTCCCAGTGAGGACAAGCTGGGTGGTAAGCCCTGTTCAGGGCATGCTCGGCAGTCCTCTGACAGAGGGGTAAATAAAGCCTTGACCTTGGTAGATGTGCGGTAACAGCCGGCAGGGAGTGATGAGAGGTTCGCAGGCAGGGCAAAGTGGAAGCCCAGGGCCAAGGAGAATGCTCTGTGATTGCCCCACGTCCCGGCGTCCTCCAGGGGAAGGAGCAGTGATGGCCAAGTGGGGCTGGGAGAAGGCAGAACGGGCAGGAGTTGCTTCTGAAATGGGAAGGCTGGCTGCACATCTGGAGTGGCGCAGGGGGCTGGGGCCCGTCCCGGGGTGCCACGCCCCACAGGAGCGCCCTCTGCAGGCTCTGCGCCCAGCTGGGTGCTGCTGGGCCTTGGTGCCTGGTCCCCCCATCCGTGTCTTAGGCTGTGGGGGCACCTCTTTGGGGAGACCAAGTTAATAACCCGTCAGCCTGGAGGCAGAGAGAGGCCTCTGTCAAGTCCTCAGTCAAGTGTCCCTCCCCCACCTGTGCCAGAGCCATCTCCGGGGGCATCACCCACCTGGCAAGGTGGGTCAGCTCTCCGCCTAAGTCTCCACCTTGACCCCCAGCCCTTCTCCCATCTGCCTTCCAGCCAGACAGCACCCCCTTCCTCTAAGAGGGAGATGAACTAGAAGCTGCCTTGTTTGGGTGACATAGGTGCCTGAGAGGGGCGCTTCAGGGGCGCACAGCTGCCTGCCTTGTGCGGGCCGAGCTCGGTCCCAGGCTGTCGGCAGGAGGCCTGTAGGCGACCTTCCCTCCGCCCTCCAGTGGCCCACAGGGGCCGGGGCAGCGAGGGCACTGAAGTCCAGGGAGCACAAGAGGCTGCTCAGGTCACACAGCACATGACGGGCCTCCACGTGAGGCCCAGGCCGGTGGTCTTCCCATCACCAGCCCGCCCCATCCTGCCCCCCTCCATAGAGGGGGGGCTCGCAGGAGCCTTCAGGCGGGACCGGCGGGTCCAGGATGGCTGCCGGGCATCAGCAGTTTGCCCTGTTCCGGGAGAAGCGTGTGTGCATGGGGCGAGTGGTTGAGCACATCCTGCTAGCTCTGCCTCTGACCACAGCGGGTGTCAGTCTGTCCCCCTCACAGCCAGGCTCACCTGCGTTGCTCCTGGTCGGGTGTGACTTCGTGGCAGGCCCCGGGGTGTGTGTGTGGCTGATGGAGCTGCAGACTTACGGGGGCACACATACACCCCTGTCACCGTGGTGTTGTAGGGACACAGCTGAGACCCGTGCCGCGGGCTGACTGGTCAGGGGTGTGTTCCTGCGCACTCCTGCTCCGTCGATGCCCGCACACAAGGTCCAGCGTGTTTGGGGGCAGGAAGGGGAGGGCGTTTTGCATCCTGTGCCCCTTGTCCCCCCCATATTAAGTATCCACAAGACCGTGTGCCCATGGCAGTAGGGGGCCTCAATGGGGTCTGGGGTCCACAGAAGGCAGGACTGATTCCCAGGGGCTCCAGCTGGGTTTCTGAGCCCTGGAGAGTGGGAGAAGCGCTCCTGGCGCGGAAGCCTCTGCGTAGATGTCCTCATTACATCACCGACATCCCCGCCACCAGGCCGGCCTCCCTCCTGAGAGGCGCTTCTCCCAACGCCAAGCAGGATCCAGCGCCTTCCGGTCGCCAAAGAGCCGGCGGAGCCGCTCTACTCGGTGGCGGTCGCACAGAGTAGGGGCAAAGGCAGATTCCAGACCCCCAAGCGGGGGCAGTGCCTGGCTCGGGGAGAAGGGGGGCCGCGCGGGGCCGTGGGAGGGTGCGAGGGCTGCCCGCCAGCGGGCGAGGGGTTAAGTGTGGGATCAGCTGTGGTGCCGTCGTTCCGGATTCTCTTCCCTCCGCGCGGGGCTCTGTTTGATGTTGGAGTACGCCAGGGACTCCCCCCTCCCACCGCCACACTCCCGCGCACACGCGCACACTCGCACACACGCACCACTCTTTGCAGACAGGGCTCGGGTGGCTCCAAAGTGACTGACTCCCTCCCCCGCTCCCCCTCATCCATTTTCTCGCGCACATACCCTTTCTTGCCATATTCTCGCGCTCTCTTCCGCATCCCCGCCCGGGCAGGGGAGCACCCGGCAGAGGCGCTAGGCTTTCCTTCCATGCCTCAATCTTAAGGAGCGCCACGAGGGGGGAGGGGACGGCCGGAGGAGGAAGAGGAGGAGGAGGAGGAGACCGAGAGGGCGCCAGGGAGGCAGGGCGCGCGCACACAGCGAGGGACGCGCCGAGGGTGCGAGCCGCGCAGCGAGCGCAGAGCTGCCTCGGCCGCCCGGCGCCCCCCTGCCGCCCCATGCTGTGCTCCATGGCGAACTCGGGCTGCCTCCTGCTGTCCAATTCCGGCAGCATGCTCCCGCACTCCATGCCTTGCCCACCCGCCTTCCTCTACCTCCAACAGGTAAGCGCCCCCGGCCCGGCTGGTCCGGCCCCCAGCCCCGCGCACGTGCGGCCCCGCGCCGCTGCCCACACCCGCACCTGGCCGCCTCCGTGTGGAGCTGGGGCCCCGCTGCGCTCCCCGAGTCATGGCGCCCGGGCCCGCTGGGGAAAGCTGCGCCCCTACGCAGCAGCGGCCCGGCACGGGGTCGCCAGGGGCTCGAGCAGCCCAGGGCTGGGGGCCAGAGTTTGGGGCGTCGCTCGCAACTTTTCCGAAGGCGCAGGAGGGGGCGGCGCCGGCCGGGAGTCTCGGGGGAAGCCGGAGGGGAGGGGGAGGGGGTTCTCAGTGCCCTGGTCACTTTGGGGAACTTCGCTAGGGGAGGGTGCGTGGCGGGGAGCAGGGCCTCTCTCCAGCTGAGTCGGGAAAGCCTGGGGATGGACGGAGGCGGAGGTGGGGACACCGAGCTCTGCTGCAGCGGGAACTGCGCGTTGGGCCTCCGGGGAGGCGGGCCACCCGCCTGGTGGGGCTGGCGAGGGAGGCCCGGGAGAGCTCCGGCGAGAAGGGGGCTGGGGCCAGACTTTTGCAGTCTGTGAGGCTGCGAGGCTGCGCAGGAAGCTCGGCTGGCGAGGAGGGCAGGAAACCCAGGGACTCTGAGCGCCCACATCCCCAGGATGCTCCGCGGGGAGGGGCACACAGAGCATCAGCAGTTGCCTGCCCGCTAGCCGCGTATGGGGGCGGGGGTCCTGCCACCCCACCCGGTACAGAATCAGTGCGGTCCTAGGCCTGCATTGGGGGCCAACCAAGGGTTCCTTTGCCTCCTCCAGGCCCCTTGGCCTCTTGGATCTGCGTTTCCGGTGCCACATCAGCCAAAGCTGTGGGGGCTGCAGTACCCTGGCTGCCCACCCCTTCTGGCCTGGCCTCTGTCCTTCCCTCCCTGCTGGGCTGTAGGGGTGCCTCCTTTAGCTTCAGCACCCTCAACTTCTGTGTGTGTCTGCGGGGGCCTGGGGGCTGCTGGAGGGCCCGGTGTTTGAAGGAGGAAGACAGTGAGGCCAGAGAGCTTCGGGCTGGCCATCCTGGGGCTGCCCGGCCCAGCGGGAAGGCCCTCATAGTGCCTGGTGTGCCCCCTGGGCGGATGCGGAGACGGGAGGTAGGGGGTGCCCCCCAAGGCCCACGGTTGGGCCAGGCCGGGCCTGATGGTCTAAGTGAGAGTGTCCCCCTGCGCCTCCCCCTTGTGGATGTCGGGAGGGAGGGACACAGAAGTGTGTGCTCCCGGGGGACAGTGAGAGGTTCCAGGTGAGGCTGGGCCTGTGGAAGGTGGGCCCTTGTCTTTTTTGTGCCCCTCGGGCTCTCCAGAGAGCCCAGAAAGAAGGAGCTGTGGACGAAGTGGGTCCCAGCCCCTGAGCTGCTGGGCCCTCGTAAGGATCCACACAGCAGAGTTGCCAAACATGTCAGCAGCTGCAGAGGAAGGTTCGGGGGCCTGCGTGACAGTCAGGAGCAGGAGGTGGCCAGGAGTGGCCTCCATCCCAAGCCCTTGGCCCTCGGCCTCACCGTCCTTACAACCTCCTGTGACGTTTGGCAGTCCTGGACACGGCTCAGTGGCCCCGAGAGTGGCCGAGGGGTCCCAGACCCCCCGCGTGCAGGCCCGGGCCAGGGCCGGCTCCCAGAATCCCCTGCCGTCGTGTGGGTTGCAGACAGTCGGGGGCATGTCGCAGGCTGTCTTCCCAGCACCTCCCAAATGTCTGTGGCCGCAGGAATCACGTGGGCCTCTCGGGGGTGGGGCCTGAGAATCTGCAGGTCTCGCCAGGTCCCAGGTGAAGCGGAGCAGCCTGCTCACCATAGTGAGGACGGGCCCCACCCCTGCCGCCGCCCCACATAGGACTGGGGAGTAACCCGCAGCGCGTCGTCTGTGTTGTCTTAGGCAAGTCCGCTCACCTCCTCTGGGAAGAGGCAGAAGCCTGCCGTCCTCCCAGGCTGGGGGGAGGGCTGAGTCCAGATGAAGCGGCCCCAGCCCCCACAGAATGCCGGATGGACAGTGTCCTGATAAAGTTACACCAGAGCTCACGGTTGGGGGGAAGGTACCCCCATGACCCTTGGAGAAGGCACCCCGGTCCCCACAAGGCTGGGGGAATGTGTCCCCAACGGGCAGCTTTTGCAGCCATCCCATCCCATCCCCAGATGGGCACCGACCGGGAGCAGCCCTTTCCGGAACAGCCAGGCAGGCATGTCAGGCCAGGCCTGGAAGCACCCAGTTTCCTTGGCAGCCATCTGCAGGGCACCGTGGGTCCCAGCAGGATGGGAAAAGTCCAGCATGCAGCCATTTCCCGGACCCGCGGCGGGCATGGTTTTGTAGGAGCACGTGCAGCCCTGGTGGTCCAGGGCTGATGCAAAGTAAATAATGGCGTGTCGTGCGGGACTTGGTTTGTCCCACACCACCCTCTGGAAAGAGACAGAGGCTCTTGTGTCCCCTGGAACTGGAGGCCACGTGAGGAGGGGCCCGGCGTGGCGCCCAGCCAGGCTTCCCAAATCGGGGCTCCCTGCCCCCCGCCCCGTCCCCAGCAGGCCCCCAGGGCCGGGGACAGGTCTCTGTACGAGCGGCCCCCGTGCCATAGGTAAGCTGTGCCTCGGGTCTCAGGTGTCAGGTCTCCACGGCACGTTTTGCCAGCAGGAGCCGGGGACAGGAAGTCAAGCAAGACGAGAGATGTGGTCTGTGGCGCACGGAGACGCAGCGCTCAGGCGGGCCAGCTTTGGAAGCCGTCTTCGGTTTGGAAATCAGGGGGAAAAAAACCCAACCAGTGGAATTCCATTCTCTCCATGAAAGCCTTCACTTTTTCCTGTGGCCAGGACCCTGAGGGTGCGCAGATCGGGGCCAGGGCCTCCGAGACGGTAGCCCTGTAATTAATGAGGGGCGCTTGTTGCCAAGGGGCCCTCTCCGCCGCTCAGCGGTGCTGATCTTTTTCAGAATTTGAACCGTAGGCGCGATGACTTCAGGTCCCCCACACCAGGAGACATCCAGCTGCGGTGTGGGCTCTGACACCTCACTCGGGGTACACCCCGCAAGGCCTGGCCTTGGTGTCCCCATGAGCCCAGCTCCCTATGGGTACCTTGGGCCCCTTCCAGGACAACCCAGTGCCTCGGTCCCCCCACGCCTGGCCCTGGGGGGATCCTGGGGTGGGACACAGGAAGCGAGTGGTGGGGCTGGTAGTGGTCACCTTTCAGGGCAAGGAGGACCTCATCTGGAAGTCCAGGCCATCAGCGTGACTCCCAGTGGGGGCCCCGTCTGCACCCTGGTGGAGGAAAGCCCCAAGCCCACGACATGGGGCTTTGTCGTGGTAACGACGTGTTATGAAGCTGCATTGCCCTGTGAAAGAGAATCTTATCGCTACGCGGCAGAGCCGGAAATCGCTGCCGGGGAGCAGAGCTGAGTGCCTTCGTTCTGTAGAAAGGAGTGCTGGGGATGTGGGGGTGCTGGGGATGGGGGGCCGCTGGCCCTAGAGCAGTGAGCCTCTGGGCTGTGGGGGCTGCGTCTCCAGTGCTGTCCCTCTTGTCAGCTGTGTGTTTTCAATCAAGATGAAGTCACAGGTAGCCCTGGTGGCCGTCCGGGGGGCACATAGCCCATCGCCGATGTGTCCAGGGGGCCATGGTGTGTCCCTCCAGTTTCGGGGTGCGGGGTGGGCTGTCCCTTGGAGCCAGGAGTGTGGGGCCCAGAGGCTCCAGGGCTGCCGGAGGGGTTGGGTCTGTTTTGAGATTCACTGGGAAGCTCTGCTCCCAATAGCAACCGTTCTCTGTGGGGCAGCACAGCTGCTAATCACCGGACTCGTAATAAGAATGGATTACTGTAGCAGAGGTAGCGCCTTCCGTGAGAATGCACGCCCGGCGTGTCACCGTGGTGTGGCTGCAGGAACCCCGGCTGGGACACACTGGCTCTCAGGGACATCACGGTCGCTGAGTACCGGGTGTGAGTACACCCTGGCTGGCAGAGGGACAGGGACAGGACACAGCTTGTCCACCCTCGTCTCCAGAAGTACATGCTGTTGAAGTCTGGTCTGTTGGTGCCTGAGCCACGTCCTTAAAATGATCCCGTGAAATAGAGAATTTAACCTGACAAGTAGCAGAGGTCCCATGACCCTCCTTCTAAATGGACCCCCTGCTTCAGGAGCCCCCTGCCCTGCGGGAATCCTGGGGGACCGGCGCCGCGTCAGCCACCGAGCCTTGAGACGTCCGGCCTCATCCTGAGCCTCATCGCCCTGGCGTGGTTTGGGCTGCCAAAGTGACTTGGTTATTCCCGTGGGTTCCTCCCCACTGTCTGCTCCTTGGCGGCTCATGTTTCTTCTGGGGTCTGCTGAGCATCCTGGTGCGCTTTATAGTTGGGGAAACTGAGGCACAGAGAGGGTCTGCAACATGCTAACTCGTAAAGCTACCAGTGAGCAGAGCCCGGAAGGAGCCCGGCGGCCGGGCTCAAGGCCACCCAGTGTCCCACCGAGGACAGCCTGGGCGTTGCGTCCTCCGGCCGCGTCCTAGGCCACATGCAAAGAAAAGTGACTCAGCTGTGGCCTTCCCGGGGCTCACACTCACTCAGCCCTGCTGCAGGGTGCCCGCCGGGTGTCCGCCCGGTGACCCCGACCCCTCGCCATGCCCTGGGGGCGGGCCTGGGTCCGGGGAAGTGGAAGCAGCCTGTGTCCGAAACCCTCACGTCCTGCCCTGTGTCCTGTTGCTCAGGGCCAGTGGGTTCCCTGTGGAGCCCGGAGCAGGGAGCATGTGGTGAAGTCGGTGATGAGAACGACCCGGAGTGGTGGCCGTAGGGGGCTCTAGCCCTGGGCCCAGACGGATGGTCACTCAGCGCAGGAATGGCTGCTCATCGGAGAGCAGCCTCGGACACCCAGCTGCCCTGTGGGCGTCTCTCCCCAGAGGCGGGGGTGTGTACGGCTGGGGACAGGCCCCCTACCCCGCCGAGGGGCATCTCTGAGCCTGACGTGCGTGCGTGCCCCAGGGTGGTGAGGAGCGGGGCGGGGAGGTCATGGGGTCCTCCCAGCGGGTGGGGAGAGGCTGATTCCCCCCAGGACAGTGTCGGCAGGACCTTCTGAGTGTGTCGAGGAGGCCGGTGTCCATCTCTCAGAGCTGCAGCTGGTGACTGAGGCGGGAGTCACACACCCACTTCCCAGAACTGCAGGCTCGGGGCTGCCTGCTCAGCCCTTGTCCTCCCCCACCCTGGGGTCCCGGGGGTCAGGGAAGTGGGCCCACCTGCCTGGGGACCCTGGGGTCTCATGGGACACAGAGAAAGATCGTCCTGCCCATCCCACGTGAGGACCAAGGCTTGGCTGCTAAGTGGGCAGGGCCGGCCTCCTGCATCCGGCAGAGACGATGCCTGCGGCCGCCCCCCCTCCCCCGGGCACAGCCAGGTGCCCGCCGCCCACCACGCTGGCGGCGCAGGTGCCGAGCCACACAACTTAGGAACCACAAAATGTCATCATCCTTGGAGGAGGCAAGGCCCAGACCCCAGCCCGAGCACCCTCTGCGTCCTACCCTCAGTCCTGGGGACGTCCACCGCAGGCAGCTCAGAGCAGAATATCCGGTTCCTCAGGGAGGGCTGGAGGCTGGGTCCCGTAGGCAGGGCAGCACCGGGGAAGGCCGCGTGCTCCTGGCCGTGCGGGACCCTCCTGGTCGGGAGCCTGTCCTGACGCAGGCCCCGAGAAGCAGTGCCATGTAGTGGGCCTGCAGACGGGGCCCCTGCTCCTTGGGGGCGGGTGTGGCCGGCGCCCCGGACCTCTGGGGACCCAGGCGAAGCTGTCCGTACCTCCTCCAGCCTGTGTCTCTGTGCTTCCCGACGAGCCCTCAGCCCCCTGCTTCTGCCTTCGAGTCTGTCATTGCCCCTAGAATGTTCTGTGCTACTAAGCGTGTCCGGCCTCCCCTCCTGGCCTACTTTCTCCCCCGTGTTCATTTTCTCTCTGCTTTTTAGTCACCCCTGACTTCCTCCTGGGGCTGCCAGCCCCTCCGCAGCCCCTGTGCGCTGGCCAGCCCGGGCAACCACCTCCAGCCCCTCGGAGGCCCACCGCCCACCGAGCTCATTGCTATTGCGCCCCCAGGCGGCCAGGCTGGGCTGCCCGTGGGTGCGAGGGGGCCCCAGGGGGCTCCAGGGCTGGCAGGCCGGCCCGGCTGTGGGCTGCTGCAGTGCGTCAAACAAAAATACGGTGCCGGCCAGTGGGAAAGTTCACATGTTCTCAGAGCCACTAAAAAGGGTGAGCAGAAGCAGATGAGATGAATTTCAGGAGTACGTTAACCCAGTCTCCCCCAGAAGGTGCGGTTCCTGCGTGTGATCGGCGGGGAGTCAGCACTCCGTCAGCTCGCAGTCTCGGTTTCGCACGCGGTCTTTGAAGTCGGTGTGGATGCCACATGTGCCGCACGCCTGAGGTTCCCCACTGCGCCACGGTTCCGGGCCTCAGAGCTCTCGTTGGGTCGTGAGAAACAAGCCGGGGAGGTCTAGAACATTCCCATCATCGCAGAAAATTCTGCACACAAAGCAGCATCTGCAGAGTGGAGCCAGCAAACAGGCGGACGCTCGGGCTCCCCAAACCTGCCGCATCGGAATCGGCACGGAAAGGCGGGGTGGGTGGGGGTGGCACTCCGCCCTAGAACGCGCTGTGTTTCAGGGGGGCTGTGGACGGGGTGGCCTTGGGGTGCTGCCTGTGGTGAGGGTCTCAGAGCCCCGACACGGCCTCCAGACCCCAGGGGCCGGCCCCACGGCACTGCGGGGACGCTCGGAAAGTAAGTGTGGGCATCTCCTTCAGGAAGGTAAACCGCTCGGGTTTTGCGTATCGAACGCCAGTGTGACCTTGGCAAAGCGACACCCGCCATTCCCCCTTTCGTGTCTGTATTTGGTGACATGAAAGGTTGGCGATTGGGATCGATCTCCACCCTCGCCCTCTGTAAAAATCCGTTCTACAGAAGTCTGGACACCGGGGATCCGCCGAGATCATTAGGCTGCACCACCTGTGTTTATAAAAGTTCTCCTGGCACACGTGCCCTCCGGGTGCCCTCACGCCCCCGTGCCTGAGCTCAGCCGTGGCGGCAGCCCGCGTGGCCGGCGAAGCCCCCATAGTCACTGGAAAAGCGGGGCCGCCCCCCGGCCCAGAGCAGCCCTGTTTGCAGAGGTGCAGTGGGGACCGCGCGAGACACCGGGTGTCCCCGCAGCCGCGCTTCCAGAGCCGAAGGAAGCAGAAGAAGCGCTTGTCATGACACATCATTCCACCCAACCCAAAACCCTGTCAGCGCGGCCCTTAGTCACACGAAACACGAAGGGGATATTTGGCTTTCTTTTCTCACTCGGGCCGGGTCTCCAAAATCCACTCTGTTTTCCGCTTGTGGCCCATCGCACGTCGGACTGACCGGCCGCGTTTCAGATGCCCAGGGGCCCACGCGGCCGGCGGCTGCCGCAGGGACAGCTCGGTCTGGGAGGAATGAGGCCGGTTCCCACGGGGCTGTCTGTCGGGAGGGCAGCTGGGGGAGCCGGGCACCGCCCGGTGTGGGCAGGGCTGCGCCCTGCGGCAGGGGGTCTGTGGACGGCGGTTCTGGGGAGGCAGCAGTTTACTGGGGGAGACAGAGCTGAGTGGGCTCAGGGCAAGTTCCTGGACTCTCTGGCGCCTGGGGCGTGAGGGAGGGTGGTGGCTGGGATGTTTGGGGTCTGAGCTGAGGAATTTGGACTTTTTTCAGTGGCAGCGGGGACCCTGCAGCATCTCGGAGCACAGCAGTGACCAGATCTGTAGGTCAGGAAACTTCAACTGATGGAAAAGCGGGCTGGAGACCAGGGAGCAGCCAGGACAGGGGCCTGGGTGAGGGGTAAAAGGGCCTGACCCGGGGTGGGCAGTGGGGATAAGGTGGGGTGCTGAGGAGCTTGGGCAGGAGAGCGGTCCCTGGGACAGGAAGAGGTCCCTGTGGAATCGGTGATCTCTGGCTCGTGGTGGGGGCTGACTCGCGATGGGTGAGCGGTTCTGTGGCTGTGGCCCTGATCCCGACGTCATGCGCTCACCCTGGGAAGCCCCAGACCCCGGCTCCTTGGTGGAGGAAGGTCTCCCCTTCCCTGCTGGCTCCTGAGCCCCCACAGGCACCAGGCCCAGCTGCGCGCCCAGCTGAGGACCGCAGGTCCCGCTCCCTCCTCCAGCCTCCTTTCCGGCCTGTCGGCTGGACCAGGGTGAGCACCCCAGACAGATGTGCCCATCTGGCGGCACCCTTCTGAGGACTTAACCCCCTCACCTCTTGTTCTCCCTTAACATCTGGTCTGAGCTCGGCTGTGGTCTGAGGCAACCCTTCCTGGGTCCTGCTGTCCCCAAAATAAAAGCCTGGAAGCTCATTTGCAAGGTAGATGGGATAGGAGATCCCCTGCTCCAGAGGGTACTGCCCCCCAGCCTGGTGTCCCCAAGCCATCCTCAGAAACACCTGGCCAGACGGGTGCATGGCGGGGCCAGAGCAGAGGCAGGTGGCCTCCCGCTTGCTGGGCGAGGGGACCAGGAGCATCCGCGGGGGCGGTGGGGAGGCCACAGGCAGAGGAAGCATCTGCTCCCGTCACCACCTGGGAAAGCCTCGTGGAGGAGGGGCCGGGGCGATTCTAGGCATGGAGCCAGGTGGGGGAGCAGGTCCGGAAAAAAGGGGCTCAATCTCGTGGGGTGGGGGGTGATGAGTCCCTCAGGTGTTACCCGGTGTCCTGCCCCTTCCTTCTCTCCTTCCTAGCTACATAGTTTATATCCGTGGGGGGGCTTTAATTGAAATGTAATTCACAAATCATAAAAGACGCCCTCGTGAAGTGCGCAGCTCCGTGGGTTTCAGTCTGTTCACAATGCTGTGTGACCACCACCACTATCCAATTCCGGAATGGTTTCATCGCTCCGACACCCCCCCAGAAGGCCCCACAGGCACGAAGGCATTGCTCCCCCCAACCCTGCCCCTGCCCCCGCCCAGCCCCTGGCCGCCACTGGTCTGTCTCTGTGGACTCACCTGCTCTGGACTTCCACGAACATGGAGTCATACAACACGGGGCCTCCAGTGTGTCCTGGTCCTGGGCTGGTGTGACATGCAGGGGCCTCGTGGGAGAGGTTTGCCTGCCCTGCACGCGGCAACGGGGGGTGGGCTGGGGAGGAGGAGAAAGACCCCCGGCAGCCCCGGGTGGCCCCTAACCTTTCCTGGTATTGTCTCCTTGTAGCTACCCCGGCACCTCCCTCTGCGCCTCGCCCCGCCGAGGGTGTGTGGAGAGAAGCTCCCGACCCCGTGGCTTCTTCTGACACAGCCCAGGCCACAGGTGGGGGGAGGCTGCCCACTGAGCCCCTGGTCCCGAGCAGAGGGCGTGCCCCTCCCTGATCTCCGAGGCCAGCGGGCGACTCCTGCCTCTGCCCTCCTGCAGAGCCCAGCTCCTCTGGGCTCACGTCCCCAAGAGAAGGTGACGTTGGGCGGCCCCAGCTCCGTGCAGTGAGGTCCCGGGGCCCAGCAGGCGGCCCGGCGAGAACATTCAGGGCACTGGGCTCTCAGGCGGCACGTGTGTCTGTTTGACTGCGTGTCTGACCCTGCACAGCGTGGCTAAGAGCTTGGGACTGTGGGTGCAGAGGGATGGCCCTCCGGGCTGGCACATCGGCCCGCAGCACCCGTGTGGCCTGGGGCTGGGCCCGGGGAGCTGGGAGTGTGAGCTGGCCCACGCCCCCACCAGGCAGGCAGCAGAGGCAGCCACAGCTGTCTGTCCCTGCCAAGGCACCTTCACAGTCCCAGTCCCAGGGCTGGAGGTGGGCACGCCTGTCCTCCACCCTCTCCCACACCCGTGCCCTGGCCTGATGGGCAGGGTGTCAGGGAGCAGGCAGGCTGGGCCTGGCCCTCACTTGCTCGGGGACCTGGCACTTCTCCACCTGGGCCTCAGTGTCCCTGCGGGTCTGTGGGGACAGCAACGCCTCCTTCTCTTGCATCCATGGGGGTGTGAATGGCAGTGTGGGGTGCAGCCCAGGCACCTGGGGCGGGTCAGCCCAGCGGAGGCCACCTCTCCCGCCGTGTGAGGCCCCAGACGTATTAAATGCAGGGAGGGAATCGCCAAAACAAGGCCACACAATGCGCGGTGCATCCTAAGTGTTCTCCGTAGCAAATCAGCCATGTGAGCCCACGCACGCGCGTGCAAATGGGTACGATCATGCAATTCCCAAATGCCTGGATTCAGAATCGAGCGTGTGCACCAGAGGCCCTGGCCGAACGCGCCCCGCCCCGCGCACTCCAGGGGCCCAGCCTGGGGTTGGGGGCAGAGCGGTCAGTGCCCCTCGGGGCTGGAGGTCACCGTGCGCCAGGGCGTCCAGTGCTGACCTCTGCCCTGACACCCACCCCCAGCGGCCCCGTGGCTCACGTCCAGCCAGGGACCGCACTGCCCTCAGCCAGACGGCGGTCACCGTTGCATCTCCCCCCCGCTGGAAATTGCTGGGGCCTTTGGGGGACCCTGTGTCATCCCTGGGTGGGGTGGGGTGCTGCAGCAGACCTTCTGGGGCCCAGCAGCCAGGGGCAGCTTCACAAGGCCCCCCGTGTCCCTCCGCCCAGGCTCTGGCCCCAGGGTGGCCTGGACCCTGGGTGGGATCCCAGGGCTGAGTGGGAGAATCTGGGATCGGAAGCCGGGCAGCAGACAGTGCGGGGAGACAGGCACCCGCCGAGGGCCCCCCTGGGGGGCGGGGGGCAGGCAGGCCCTGGCCCGGGCCGTGAGTGGATTTGGGGTTCAGGAGAGGGCAGGAGACTCGGGCTTAGGGGCCTCTGCAGTTGTCTGTAAGGGGGGCTCAGGGCCCTGTCACGCCTGCGGTGGCCGTGAAAGTGCCCGCGGGCCCACGGGAGGCTGCTGGGGGTCCTGCCTCGCTAGCAGCCGCCCCCCCCCCTTCTGCACCGTGGCCCTGCAGTGGGCCTCCAGGGAGGGCACTTGCTGGACACCCCAGAGAGAAGGCGGGAGGAGGCGCCGGCGTGTCCTCAGCCGCCGCCTTGTGCTTGGCACTGTTCTCTTCTATGTGAGTCTCCCAGCGTCCCCAAATGTGGGCCACCAGCCCATTTTACAGAAGAGGAACACTGAGGCACAGAGAGGCTAAGATGGGGGGTGCGACATGCCCATCTTGCCCAGGTGGCCATAGCCAGACCCTCACGGGCAGCCGGGCCGGGGGCCACTCTCATGCCCGTCGCCCGAAGCGCTGCTCCCTGGGTTCCCCGTGGTCACTTTCTGAGGGTGTCTCCAGGCCCCACGGGGCAGATCCTGCAGTCGCTCCTCCTTACTATTTTTAACAGCGTCATTGAGGCGTAATTTGCATGCCATGAAGTCCGCCCACTCGGAGGCGCACCGCGCAGTGACTTTCCAGTTGCCCCCTGGGAGCCCCCTTGCCCCTGTCCCAGCCTGGCTCCGCACCCCATGGCGGGTGTCAGGGCCCCCCACCCCCAATCCGTGGCTGGGAGCTAAACTACCGAATTCTTTTGACCTTGGTTCAGAAACCATCCCCTCCAGCCATTCTCGTGGCCACTTTGCTCGGCCCACCGAGGCACCGCAGACTGGGGTGGCCAGCACCTCTTGGCGGGCCCCCTTTCCTGAGTGCAGCCCCCTCTGCAGGCCTGTCAGGCACCCTGTCTAGCGGGGGCTGGGGCGAGAGACCCCAAGAATGCAGAAAGGTGGACCCCACCCAAGCATCTGCTTGGAGCTGGGTCTCCTGCATGCCGTCCGGGGTCGGTCTGTGAGGGACAGGGCAGGGACGGGGACAAAGCCCAGGCCTGTGACCTGTGGTGCCCAAGCTCCACTGCAGCTCTGGGCGAGCTGGGTGCGGAGGCCTGCAACGTCTCCACCCGTCTCCTCCAGCCTCAGTTTCCCTGCCAGTAAACCTGGGAGGGGCGTGATTCCTCCCCAAGCCAGGACCCAGCCCCGAATAACCTCTGACCTCCCCTGTCTTCCGGAAGCCTACGGAACCTGGAAGGGGCAGGGGGACACCCTGAGTGCAAACCCATGAGATGTGGCGGAAGGCCGGGTTCGTGCCGTCCCCCAGCTGCTGCTGAAGGAGGGGGTCGTGACCTGCCGAGCAAACCAGAACTCCTGCAGGACTCGGAGCCCGTGAATAGACCGGGATGGGAATGGAGCGCAAAGATACGCCCATTGCACCCTGGGAAGGCCCGCGTGGGGGAATGGTGCCTGCCCAGCTCTGCCTCAGTGGGCGCTGGCACCTGCCCCCCAGGACGGGGGACCCCACCCGTGCCCACCGCTGTCTGCAGAGTCCCCACCGGGCTTCCCCACGCCATCTGCAACAACAGCCGCAGGGGACCGGAGACTGCAGTTCACTTGTGAGCTGCATTGTGTTGGGGGCTCTTAATTAGGACCTAATTAGACTAATTAACTTTCAAATGAGAAACTTGGATTTTTCTCCCCCTCCCTCTCTGTCTGTGTTTCTGCGGCTTTCTCTTCATCCCCGTTTTGGAAAATGGAACAAGGAGAAATATCAGGGTGGTCCGCCTGCAGCCGCCCCGCCCCCGGGTCTGGCTGCGCTGCCGTGCGGGGGCCCGGGGCCCATGTTGGAGCCACTCTTCATTCCGGCTCCGGGAGGAGGAGGGCGCGGCCAGCCTTTCCTTCCGCGGATGATGCTCGTTTTGCTCCTGGCGCCAAGCATGGAAGATGAGCAGGGCGCTCGGTCCCTAGAGGGAGACGGAGGCGGGGAGAGGGGGGACAAGAGCACTAGCGGTGCCCCGCCCACTCCACCGGCTTGCCCCCCCACCCTGTGGAGCCCTGACCCCACGAATTCCCCTCCCCCACCACCACAGCTCCCGTCCCTTGGCCAAGACGCTGGCTGAGCTTTGACCCCCTGCCCTGCAGGCCACCGGTGGTACCGGTTTCCTCGGCAAAGGCTGCCATTCCCAAAGACAGCCAAGAGGTTTACCCCAAAGCTCCTTCCTCTCCGCACTGGGAACGGAGCCCCCCAGACCGAAAAGAGGAAATGCTGCCCCCCCCCAGGAGGGGACCTGGCCCGTGGAGGGTGCCCCTGCCCGCCTTCCGGCAGTGGGCATGCCCCCAGCCGCCTGCCTTCCCTCCTGTGGGCCAGGGCTGGCTGGCGCGTAGGTCCTGGGGGAATGTGAGGGGTAAACGGGGGAGGGCCCACAGGAGCTGGGCCTGGGGCTGCACAGGAGGTCCTGAGGCCAGAGTTGTCCTGTCTTCCCTGACCCCAGACCTCACTTGGACATCCCCCACCCCCCACCTGCTCTCTACCGGCAGTCCCTGCCCGTGGGCCACCTGAGGGGTGCAGCCAAGCCCCCCTCCTGACCTGCTCTTTCCCTCTCCTCATCTCCACCCCTCTGCAGAGCCAGATGGGAGGACCCGCCCGCATCTCCTCATTGATCTCCCCTCTGCCTCCGTCCCAGCTGCAGGGACGATGGCCTTGAAGGGTTCTTGTGGGCAGAGGGGAGCGGGAAGCTGCTTCTGCCGACCTTCTAGAACAGAGCGTGCTTGGGCCCAGGGCAGGGAGCAGGTCAGAGTCGGTGCGCCCCTGCCTGTTTGCACAGCTCAGCACAAGGGTCCAGCCTCCACAGAGGCCCAGAGGAGGCCTGGGCAGCGTGGGCTGTGGCCAGCCTGTCTGGACGCCATCTGGCCGGGAGCCGCTCACAGAACCTGGGCAGGGAGCAGTGAGTGCGGGAGACGGGTCTGCATCTGGTGGACCCTGGCGAAAGTGGGGCACCCCGTCTGCGAGCCTTTCGCGTCAGCTGGAAGGGAGGTAGACGCCACAGGCTGGCCGGTGGGCCCCCCCCACACCCGTGGGGCCCCACACTACGTGGGCACCCGCAGGGAGGGGCTGCACCCTCGGGTGGGCTGGGCGGCCCCTCTCCTGCTCAAACCCCTGCCATTGCTCTCATCCCGGCGACTTCTCTTCTGCCCGCGGCCTTCCCAGTACCGTGCTCTCCGGGGTGGCGGCACTTCTGATGACAGGGAGGTCTGGTCCCAGTCAGAGAGAGTTGGCAGGGCGCCCCAGCCTGCAGAGCAGACTCGCAGCCTGTTTCAGGGATCTGGGGGGCCCCTGAAGCTCCGTGTCAGCACCTGGTCGTGACACCCAGCTCCGACCCAGAGGGTCGAGCCAGGTGGCCTCCTTCCCCTAGAAAGGCCCCGGATCTGCTGCTACCCCCTTGAAACGCGGTGTCCCTAGGCTAGGGACAGGCTGCCATTCGCCACCACCTCCATCCGATACCTCTGACTCCCAGTCAGGCGGCCGGGGGCTCTGGGGGGCCAGGAAGGTGGGGGAGGGCAGCCGCAGGTGGGCTGGGCAGGAGGGGAAGCTGCTTCCTGCGCGCACCCAGCTGCAGCTGCTTGGTTCAGGGGTTGCAGTGACCCAGCCAGTCCCTGCCACGCCGACACCGGCTCTCTCGCACAAACCTAGGTCCCCTTGGTGACTCCTGCTGCAGGTGACACCAGGGGACGCTCTCAAACACTGCAGTTTGGGAGCCGCCAGATCCAGAGAGCGTGCGGCTGGGTTTTTCCATCCCAGCCACCTGCATTTCCCGGCTCCGCTCCCCCTCCCTCCCGCGCAGCCTTGCATGGTCCTCCCAGCTTGCTCTCTGCCTGCCTGCCTGCCTGCCTGTGCCCGGGCCCCGGCCCCGCCACGCCGGCAGACCCCTGGCCCCCGCGCCTCACCACCCCCAACACCCCGGGCTTTGTTAGCACAACTCAGTTCAAGTGTCTGATTAGTCCTTAGGAGATCGCGGGGTCAGTGTTCCACAGCTCCTTCCTCTCCATTTAACTAATTTAACTGCACGATTGTTACAAATTTCATTTTATTATAGCCCTTCTTCTCAGTCCAATTGAATTACTAAAATCTCATTTTCTCAGAAGTGCTGAATATGTAACTAGAGGGAAAATTATGCTCCTGTCTGCCTATTAGGACGGTCCGTGCATGTGTGAGCCGAGTGGCATGTGACGGCCACACAGACATCCTGTGTGCGGTGGGCTTGGCCGGGGGCGGGCGGGAGGCTGGCGTGGCGGGTGCCAACGCCACGCAGGGCAGGCCCCAGGCAGGGCCCCCGCCCCGTGCCCGTCCTGTCCCCTCGGTCAGGACCGGCGAGTGCAGACAGCCCTCTGATTGCAGGAGAGGAAAACCACAGTAACTGCCGGTTACAAATTAAACAATGCCTGTGCGCCGTTGTAATTAAAGGGAAATTCAATTCCGTTCTAATGCCCCATTATGCCGGGCTCTGCGAGGTGAAGCTGGGTTTGCGCAGCTGGTTTAATGGGCCCGGAGGTCACGGGCAGCGGGCACGGCGGCGAGGCACCCAGTTCTGGGTGGGGGCCGCGGGGAAGGAGGCTGAGAGTTCGCCCCGATCGGCCTGGTCCTGGGAATGTCCTCGCGTCTCCAGCCTGACAGGGACCGCCGTGGGGCGGCTTGGTGTCCTTGGGCAGTTGTGGGTTACGACGCCGTGACTACTGCTCACCTGCAGAGGCCCCGGTACCCCACCCCATGTGCAGGGGTGGGGGAAGGGCTGTCCCTCCAGCTTCAGGAGCAAGCTCAGGCTTTGGGGGGAAACCATGTGTCCCCCTTGCACCCCCAGAGGGGTATTGGGGTGCAGAAGGACCCCCGTCCCAAAGGGATGAGGTCACAGCAGGCTGCGGACTGGTGCGTCCAGGCTTCTCGGAGTCTCCTGCGTCCATCGGCAGCCAGGGCTTCTTGGGGCTCTTCAGGGTGCTCCCCCACCCGGACCCTGCACTCTGGGTCCAGGAGAACAGCATCTGCAGGTCTTGCCTCCATGACTTGAGGGCCCCCGTGTTGACCCTTCCTCATTTCACTTCAGCGCTCTGGCTGAGCCACCTCCTCCAGGCAGCCACCCTGAGTGCCCCGGGCCAGGCGACCCCACACCAGCCAGGATGCATGCTCTGTCTTTTCATAGCGTCGGGTTATCTGCAGAGGCACCTGCCTGTTTGACAGAGTGGGGATCCCTGCAGGGCCAGGGCCTGGCAGATGTCTGCTGCACACCCAGCCCAGGAGGCGTTTATGAAAAGGATGAATGGGGGGCTCTCAGCCCCTGGCCTGCTGGCCGCTCCCTGGGTCCTTCATCACCCTTCTCAGACAGGTCTCTGTGCCAAGAGGGGTGGCCATAGGCTGTGAGGGGCGGGTGGGCAGCCTGGCTCCAGGGTCAGTGACCCTGGGGACTGCCCAGACCTCCCCTAGGCCTGGGCTCGCCCAGGAGACCGAGGAGGGTTCGCTCTGCGGCCGAGGCCTGTGTGCCCACCACGTGCTCACGTGCTGGCCGTCTGTGGGACTCAGGTGCTGACGTGCCAGGGTCAGTCCCTCGCGTGTGCGGGGCCATCCTGGACGAGGGTGGCACGCAGGGTCCCCCCCTCCCCTCGCCTGGTGCTGTGCCGTGCTCCCTAATCCCCAGCTTTATCCACTCGCCGCGGGTCATGGGGAGTCCCCCGGGACCGGGGCTCGACGCTGTTACCAGTCCCGCCGTCCTGAGAGGTGGTCCAAGGGGCTGCCCCAGAGGAGCTGTGCGTTTCCTCAGACTTCAGAGAGGGCGTGGGGGCCGCGCTACTGGGTGGACATGCAGGAGTGCGCATACGCGTGTGGGCACACACACAACCCTCAGCTGAGCTTGTGCTCCTCATCTCTCCTGTAAGGGGTGGGCATGGTGGCCCACCCACACCTCTGCGCTGGCAGGGTGTGTGAGCGTGCACGTGGGGGTGTGAGTGTGCGTCTGTGTGTGTGATGAGTGGGTGAGTGTGTGGATGTTGGTGATTCGCACGCACACAAGTGTGAGAGGCACACCCAGGCTGTGGAGCGGGGCAGCGTGGGCTCCAGTGGGCTCCCAGCGCGGGGGGGCAGGGAGTGTCCCGTCCCATCGGCTCGTCGGTGCGTCCGTGGTTCTGTTCCACAGAAGACCGTGGCTTGTGCCCGACAGGAGCAGTGCCAGAGCCACGCGGGCACAAATGCCATCCTTGCGCCAGCCTTGGGGGCTGGAGGGCGTCCACTTGGCCCCGTGCACGTTTTGCCTGGAGCAAACCCCCGCAGCCTGCCCTGGGGAAGCTCGGCTCCTTCCCGGTGTCCTGGGCCTTGTTTGCAGAGATGCCCCCGAGCCAGGCCCCCAAGCCAGGCTTGCTCTCAGCATCCCCCCGCTGTCCCTGGGAGAGGACTTCCACTGCCCCCTCTCCACACCTGCCTCCTGCGCGCGTCTGCCCTGACTCTGTCCCGGGATGCCCCAGCCCGAGGACTTGCCCACTCACCAGGCCACCGTGCCGCTGTCTGGGGGCGGAGAAGCCTCCCACTGTCCCTGCTGCCCACACTCACGGTCTGCCCCAGGAGTGTGGGTGCCCAACCCCAGAGGCCTGAGGGGGACCCTCGGGGCCGTCAGTCAGGGCTGCTAGAGAGAGGCCCCTTCCCGACTAAGCCAACTAAATGCAGAGCTGGTGCTGAGGCCTGGGTCCCAGCCACAGACTCCACCCCCTGCCCCGCCCCAGAGTCCTGGATTCACTTGTGGTTCACCCCCGCACTGGAGGCCTGGAGGCCCCAGCCTCAGCACCGGGGCGCCGGGGAGAGGGGCCGTGTGGGGCTGCAGTGGGGGCGTGCGAGCCTCAGGCCAGCACTGGGGCGTCCTGCCTGGGGGCGTGGGACGGGTGGGGGCAGCAAGAGCAAACACGGGCACAGCACCCATGTGCCAGCCTGCGGGGGGCGCGGTGCCCTCTGCACTCCACTCGCACAGCGCTGCAAGGCGGGCACCTCGTGGTCCCCTTTGCGGCCGAGGAAACGGAGTTGGGGGGGCGGGGGCCAGTGCGCGCCACCTGTCCAGGGCTGCCTGGGACGCGGCCGCTGACTGGCCACCGGAACCACACGCGTGTCCCTCAGTCGGGAGGCTGGAAGTTTGAGATAAAGCGGTTGGCAGGGCTGTTCCCAGGCCTCGCTCCGTGGCAGACGGTCGTCCTGTCCTTGTGTCCCGGTCTGTTCTCTTGGGAACGCCAGTCGGATTGGATTGGAGCCCACCCGACTGACCTCCTTGACCCTTAACCCCTCCTCAGAGGCGGGCTCCCGACACACCGCCGTCTGGGGTACTGGGCATCTGGGCGCTGACCCCAGAACTTGGAGGGGACGCCGTCCCGTCCAGAACGGGGCAGAGGCAGCTCCAGTGCCACCTGAGCTCAGGGCCACCCCCACGCACGGTCTCTAGTCGTGTGATCACACAACCAGCAATAACAGTGACAGCGGTCCGGGGCTGGGCGGCGGTACCCTTGGTCATTGGGGCCAGAGTGTGCCGTGCCAGACGACACACTCTGCCCTCGGCCGCCCTCGGCCTCCGGTGGGGGAGGGAAGTGGACAGTCTGGACCTGGGACAGCCGCCTGGCTGGGACCGCACCTGCCCGGCCTCTGCCCTGCCACTGGGTGGCCTCCCCTGGGGGACGGCTCTCGTGGGGCTCCTAGGGACACGGGGAGGTCTGGCTGCAACACAGCCTCAGTCACAGGGTCCTCAGAAGTCCCCGTGCTGCATTAAATGACCACCAACCAGTCCTTAGTCTGAGTTTGATGCATCAGCCCAGGTGGGGTCGGCCATCTGCACTTGCATCGGGTCCCCTCGGGGTTCCTGGTGCAGGTTCCTCCGGTCCTGGGGGGAAACCGTGCTGTCCCTGGGTGTGGGGTTGGTGAGCGGGGATTTGGTGGCCTCTCAGAGTCTGGAGAGGGTAAGGGGCCTGCTGGTGGCACAGCGGAGGGACACCGTCGGCCGAGGGCCAGCAGAAAGGCTCTTGGCCAGGAGTCCGTTTACTCTTAAGCTATAAGGGCCAACTGCAGGCTGGACAGCGCCCAGGTGCTGATGGGCGCCAGCCCGGCCAGCCCAGGATGAAGCAGAGGAAGAGCATGAGGTCAGGCAGACAGGGTGTGGGCTGGAGAACAGGCCGAGACTGGACATGAGATGGAAAAGGAAGGGGACTGTCCATGGGCAGGGTGGGGTCTCTCCAGGTCCCAGAAGCCCTGCAGGAGCTAGTGCCCCTCCCCCCGCCCCTGCCCACACCGAGGGGGAGGCTGTAGGCCAGACATGTGGCTGTCTGGCCAGGAGTGAAGCTCGTTCTCACCCAGCGCCCACAGTGCAGGCAGACGCCGCCAGCCAAGGGCACGGAGTCCCCGCTCGTTCTGTGTGCGCTGTGTTCTCCCCGTCTCCCCCGGGAGGGCCCATTCCCATCCACAGAGGTGGAGGGTCCAGCAAGCCGGTGCACCCGGGCCTGCAGTCCAGCTCGGGGGCCAGCAAACCCATTAGATCCACTGGCCCAGGCGGGGCCAGGCATCTGCACATCAGTCGGGCTGAGCCTCCACCAGACCCAGTCCCAGCGCCGGCTCAACAGCAGGGACGCAGCCATGGAGAGTGGGCAAGTGGACAGGTGCGGCTGGGTGCCGATAAAACTTTATTTGCACAAACAAGCAGTGGGCCAGCCTTGTCCTGCGGGCTCCAGTTTGTCAGCCCCAGGTCCAGCGGGCCTCGGTGCCCTAAGCCTGCCCAGCTGTGGAAGTGGAAAAGGAGTCAGGGTGTGGGGGCCTGGCATGGAAACCAGTCACCACCGAGGTGGCTCAGGGGAGGGTCGCCCTGCCCTCAGCAGGACACAGGGCGCCGGGCCTCTGAGTTTCCCGTCCCTTGGAACAGGAGCCTGCCTCCCAGCCAGGGGCTCCTCCTCTGGCGAGTGACCTGGGGAGACAGACTCTGGCTGGATGAAGAATAGAGACCAGGGCAGCCGCGGCGGGACCCTGAACCTGAGCCCCGGCCCAGGGTACAGATGCCTGGGTGCCAGAGGCCGGAGGACACTTGGTTCTCTCCCCTGGTGACCTCTGCAGCTCCCCTGAGACCCCAGGAGGTGTCTCAGAACCGGACATGCTCTCCTGAGATGTCTGGCCCACAGCCCCCGACCCTCAGCAGGCCAGTCACCAGAGCAGCTGCCACGTCAGACCCGTGGCCAGAGGAGGGCTGGGCTTGTGTCCGTGTCCACTCGCCAGGATGGGGGCAGCGCTGAGTGACGTGAGCCCACAGGGGCTGCGGGGACCTCTTTGCGGGAGCTGCTCAAAATCCCCCAGAGGCACTGGCTGCTCCGCGCCCCGGAGCAGCCAGTGCTGAATTGGCTGAAACCCGAGCTCTCGGGCCGCAGAGGGGAGAGGCACGGGGCGGGGAGTCAGCAGGACAGGAGGGTGCCCGGGAGCCTCTGCCCAGGGGGTGGGGAGGCAGGCTCCCTGCGGGTCCTGCAGCCCTCAGGGGCGCCAACAGCTCCCGCTGTTCCTCTCTACCCCCCACCTTGGAGCTGGGGCGCATCCCC